>JAMPIV010007950.1:0-74381 GCA_024509875.1 Oreohelix idahoensis
GACAAATTTATTGAACGCGAAGAAAGAAGATTAGAAAAAGAAGCCGAAAGAAGGTTAGAGGCTGAAAGGGAAATTAAGAAGTTACAGTTTGAAGCTGAGGCTGAGACTAAGAGGTTGCAGATTGAAGCTGAGGCTGAGACTAAGAGGTTGCAAATTGGAAGCAGAAAAGAGACAAAAATTAGCTGCAGAAAGGAAGAAGAAGAAGATTAGCTGCAGAAAAGAGAAGAGAAAAATTAGCTGCAGAAAGGAGAAGAGAAAAGAGATTAGCTGCAGAGAGGGAAGCATTACTCAGGGAGCCTCACCCTCAGCTATTAACTTTCATTTAGATCATTTTGTTGAGAAAGACGATGATATTGAGATCTATATAAATAGGTATGAACTATTAGCTACCACGTATGGGTTAGAGAGAGAAAGGTGGAGCTTAAAGTTATCTCAGGGACTTCGTGGGGCAGCTTATGAAGTTTTTGCAAAAATGAGCAGAGGTGATCAGGAAAATTATGACATGCTAAAGCAGGCTCTTTTGTTAAGGTATGAAAAGAATGCAGAATTTTTTACAGGAAAAAAATTTAGGAATGCTAAACTACTGTCAGGTGAAACCTATCACCAGTTTCTCTGCACGAATAGAGACATACTTGGAGAAATGGACTTCTCTGGGGAAAACCCAAGATCTTAAGGAAATGGTCCTTATAGAGCAATTAAGAGAGTCCATGGCTCCAGACCTGAGAAAGTTTCTCATGGAACAAGGTGCAGAGAGGCTGGTGAGTTGCTAAATGTTGCTGAAAGGTATCAAGCAGCTCAAGCAGAGGTAACAGGTAATAAAAAGAAACAGGTGGACAACTTTAGGGCACCACAGAACTTTAATAAATTTGATCCTTAGGATCAAAATAAAGGTAAGCACCAATTTGATAGGCCACGGTATGAAAATAAAAATAAATTCCCACAATTCGATGAAAGGAAATATGATGAAAGAAAATCTTTCAACCAAGGAAAAAGGTGGTGTAAAAATTGTCAGATGGACAATCATGACACTGACCGTTGCAGAAGGAAACCTGTGTATATGGCAACCCTTCAGGTCAGGTCGACCTCAAGACAGGAGGAGGATATTATGTTAGATACCACTCCAGAAGAGATGAGGAAGGCACAGGCTGGGGATAAAACACTCAAGCCTTGTTTCAGAAAATTGTCAACTTGTCATACAACTCCAGGCAAGGGAGATTTTTACATGAAAAACAAGTTGATGTATAGGAAGACTGGAGCTAGATCCAAAGGTCACGGACAGCTGGTTCTTCCAAAAAGATATAGGGCAGACTTAATAAGGAGCCTACATGTGAAACCAGATGGGGACCATGAGAAGATAGGTACCATCATTCAAAAGGTGGCTCACAATTATTATTGGCCCAAAGCAAGATGGGACATTGAGAATTTTGTAGAAAGGTGTAGCATAGCACATGAGGGAACACCCACAAGTGGGAACATGGATCAGGACCTGGACACGCCACGGGGCAAAATTAGGCCTGACAATAAAAAAAAAAATAGATTTGATAAAGTGGACCAAATGGAATGGGAAGCCCCTTTTCACGGACAAGCTTCACTTAACTGTTTTACAATGGCCACTATGCGGAGAGTGCAAAAAGATGTCTTACCCCAGGATAAGCCGAAAATCCCTCAATCGGACTTAAACAAACTGGAGGAAGAGGATGTAGAGAGGAAATCTCTCATCAAGAATTTTAAGTGGGGAGAAAGCCCCAAAAGAAAAATTGGTAGCGGTCGTTTTGTGAATGATAATTCTGGGAGGAAAAATCATCACTATAAAGCTTCGAGTGGAAGAGACCATACCGGTGCATGGACAAATAGGTCCACACAATTAAAGGTCCATATGTAGCTTTGTTAAGAACGTGGACTGATGAAAAGGCAGAGGAAAACATTACATCTTCATACCAATATGTGAATGAGCTGACCACTCGGTTAAAAACTGGCTGGAAACTTGCCAATGAAAATTTGAAACAAGCCAGGAAGAAACATGCTGCCTATTATAACAGGAAGGCGAAAGACAGAAATTTGGCTGTGGGAGAGAAAGTACTGCTTCTTTTGCCCGGGAGTCAGAATAAGTTACATATTGGATGGCAGGGTCCATATACAGTTCTAGAGAAGGTGTCTAGAACAAATTATAAGATAGATAAGAAGGGGAAAGAAAAAATCTATCATGTGAATCTCCTGAAGAAATATTTTGAAAGAGAACATCAGGAAGAGACACACTTGTTGACCTTGTCCATCGCCATGGAGATGAAAAAGGAACCACTTTCATCATTTGAATATCCATTACACCCCTGTGAGACAGCAGCACAGGTGAAAATCAGTACACATTTAACGAAAACTCAGAAAGAGAGAGTGCAACAGGTTCTAAATAATCATGCAGAGGTGTTAACAGACCGACCAGGGCATACAAACCTATTGGAATATGATATGAAACTCATAGACTCCACACCTGTCTGTATGAAACCATATTCGATTCCGTTTGCTAAGGAAAAAGCTTTGAAGGAAGAGATAGACTATCTGTTGAAGGAAGGAATTATTTCGCACAGTGAGTCTTCGTATAGTTCCGGTGTTGTACTCTTAAGGAAGCCCTCTGGAGAACATAGACTCTGTATAGATTACAGGAGACTGAATGCTATTACAGAAGGACAGGTGGATCCATTGCCGGATACAAATCAGCTGTTTGCCAGACTAAATAAAGCTAAATATTTCTCAAAAGTGGATCTGAGTAAAGGATACTATCAGATTCCAGTAAAGCCTGAGGTTAGACCATACCTAGCTTTTAGTACCTCAGAAGGACACTATGAGTTTTAATAGATTGCCATTTGGATTGAAGAATGCGCCTAGTGTCTTCTCTAGAATGATGAGAAAATTATTGGATCCTCTGAATAATCCCTGTATAACAAATTTTATGGATGATATCCTTATAGCAACAGAAACATTTGAGGAACACATTGACTCTCTGAACATGCTGTTTGATCGACTTAGGGAGGCAAATTTAACAGCCCGACCAACCAAATGTTGCGTTGGATGTAAAGAATTGGAAAAATTTTTGGGACACACAGTTTTTATCAGGGAAACATGACCCCTGACCCAAAGAATTTAGAGAAACTACAGAAAGCCCCGAGACCACAAACCAAGAAGGACGTGAGATCCTTTGTCTCATTATGTGGTTTCTACCAGAAGTATATCAAAAACTTTAATTCCATATGTGCACCTTTAACTGAATTGACACGTAAAGGACATCCAGATCGCATTACATGGACACCACAATGTGAAATGACTTACCAAGAATTGAAGGAAAAGCTCACAAGTAAACCCATTTTGAAATTACCTGACTTAAGTCAAGAATTCATAGTAAGGACGGATGCAAGTAATATTGGGCTAGGTGCAACTCTACTACAGAAATCAGATGCATTGGATGGGGAATTAAGCCCAGTGGCATATGCTAGCAGAAAGTTGAATAAAGCTGAAATCAACTACTCAACTAGCGAAAAAGAATGTCTTGCAGTAATATGGGCAATAAAGAAATTCAATATTTATCTATATGGGAAGGCATTTAAGTTGCAAACAGATCACAAACCTTTATCGTTTCTAGCACAGGCTAAGCATGAGAACTCTAGGTTACTCCGATGGTCTTTACTTCTGGCTCCATATAATTTTAGCATTGAGTATATATCTGGAAAAACCAATTTGGGAGCGGATTTTTTAAGCCGCCATCCGTGTGATGAGAATCACCGTAAACCCCAGAAATAATAATAAATTTCTCTATGTGTATATAGAATAAAGGACTGACATATAATGTCTGTTTTAAGAGGGGAGGTGTCATGAAATATTCTAATCCACATATATAAATTATTAGGTAAATATGAAGCCTAACAAATAAAATTAATAAAGAGAAGAGCAATGGTAAAATAACAGTGCTGTCACAAAGAATGTACTCGAAATCCCCCTTGTTTTCTGCTTCGTCTGCAAATTGTAACGCTTTCACGTTGATATAAAAGCTTACTGTATTATTACCCGCCTTCTTCAATGAAACGTGTGCTGCATTTCTAAGAAAAAAACATTGAGACGTACTGCGTAATGACCTAAATTAATCCTAACATTAATTATACTGCGTTACCAAAACGAACGAACAGATGGACAAAAGGATAAAGAGAGAGGGGAGGGCTGAAAATCAGGAACGCATGCATCACGCGTGTAAGTCTACATGCACTAATTTTTTTTTCAGACGGACAGTGATAAAATACACTACCCTTTCCCAGAGTTAGGTTTATAAATCATAAAAAACTCTTATTAGAAAAGATAACATTAGATGGGTTTACGGTTGAGAACATAACAGTACCCAGACAGCACATCTTCGAAACAGGAGGTAGAAGAAATTGCATATTTTGAATGCAGCCACGTAGCTCCTTTAAATTTGTATTTTTGGGTTCCTTAGGGCTTGCTGACAAATAATATGTAAAACGTTACGCAAATAGTCCAGGAATTAATAAATTATACCCAAAATAAAATAGTGAGGCTGCCTGACAGCATGAAATCATTTCTGCTCATAAAATTTTTTATAACGTGTTTGAAAAAACCTTACGTTACATAAATAGCCTACCATGTAAACTCCAAATTGATTGGAGCGCAACAAATGAAAGCCTAACCACGATTGGTCGGGCTATAAATACTTTCTTGGTTGTTAGGGGAAACGGGGAAAGGTAACATTTTTTCAAACACTTGTCGAAACGTGGCTCATTGGCCAGTCTCGCTGATATACACACTTGGGAGCGTTAGTTCGAGACCACTTGTTTAAATGATCTTGATAAAGCAACAGTGCGTTGAAGCCAGCTCATAATAAAAGCCTGGAACATAGGCAGATGGAAATTTGTGCCAGTTTGTGCCAGAATTCATTGCAAATCAACGTATCTGTGTTTATTCGTATGAATTGTGGTAAGCTTGAACCATTCAATATCTTTTAATGAAAATTGAATGTGAATTGTTGATTTATGCCTGTATATATATGTGTAGTTCAGTGGCCAACGTGAGGTAAAGCCTGTAATGCTCCAGCCTGAACAGAGGGTGTCGGAGAGAAGTAAAACGGCATGGAATGGCCAAACCGTACACTGACACCTGGATGATTGACTAGAAAGAAATAATGCTGGAAGTGCAGAGGCGTAGTAACCATTAAGAAGGGTAATACTGGAATAAAGTATTTCAAATGAAGCTGACAGTTGGCCTAATGCTCTGAACTCAATGTTTGTGCTGTGTTGTGATCAATGTAACAAGAGAGTTTAAGTTAGTTATGAAGTAGAAGGTACATCCTTCTTGATTTCAGGGACAGTGGTCTTGATGGTACTGAGCAGCACCTGGTCAGAGCTTTGCTGAATCCAGTGTCGGACAGCATACTCCTTGGTCCTTTTAGCTATCAGTGAGGTGTCTCCAGAGCCCAGAGGAGAATTCGAGCAGAGGAGTCCTTTCCTGCCGCCATCACGCCAGATAAGCTAACTTGGCCAGCTGAGCTCAACATTATGTCCCCTCATCTTGAACTGACTTTTTAAAATTAACATTAAGAGGGGAATTTACTTGTCTTAAAATCAGGAACTGTGAACATCTCTAATACTGGTCCCTAAAGACAAACTATTGAAGTCATGATGACAAATACCAACAGAGCTTGAACAAAACAAAACCAGTATTACCTCATTTTACTACTACACAACTGACACACATAGAACATTGGTAATAATATATGTCACTACAATATTCATATTAGATACATTCTGTACATAACTTGTAATTTAAATTGATTGTGATTCCTGGTTCCCTTGTAGTTGAATCAGGACACATATTCATTCATGCCAGTAATGAATACAGATTGTTATTTGAAAGTTTATCAGTGACTCTTTTAAGATATCTTTGTAGAGTGTTATATGTATGTGAGTGTCACAGTGTTGTCAAGAGTAGTGGATTAAATTAAATTGTTTATCTGTCTGTTGTTGTGACTTACACTTCATCATACACATACCCTAGACACATAACGTAGCATCACACTATTCCAGAATAATTCTGACTGAGATATATAGATATGTGGTAGCAAGTAAGGTTATCTATAATACACTACTCTTAATAGATATAGATACCTTCACAGCTGATCTCAGTCAGTACACTAAGTTCCCTATAAGTATTTATAACATCCCACTTCACCACAGGCGTACATATTCATTTTAAGTAGCAGCACGCCTAGCTCGCGTTACCAGGATACGCCACTGGTAACTATATTATGTACATCTTCTATGACAAGTCCACTGGCGGGCAATAATTAAATATCATTCAACTGCGGCTATTCCGACACGTCGATGTCATATTTATATTTCTTTTGTGTTCCAGAACATAAATCAGACACTTTCCATTAAAATTATATCACTGTGGGATGTCTTATTCACAAGATTCAACACTTCTTCAAAACACAGTCTGTCCTGACCGACATATTCCACACAATGGTCTCGTTGCTACTCCAAACAATCCCACGTCATACCTGCAACCACGCATAGACACATTCATTTCAACGCCTTTGTGTGCATCACATAGTTTTCAAATTCAAGACCTTATGTGGTGCGCAAAAAGGGTCATAACATTCGCCCTTATTCTCAACAAATACCTCCCAACCTTCCTGTCCCCTGTCCCCTGTCTCATCAGCTCACTGTCGTTTATGTCTTCTTTATCCTTTTCGTTTATGTCTCCGGTTGTATTTCAAATGTCTATGTTTCTTTCGGTCTCTCTACCTCTCTTACCCTGGGAAGTCCAGAGCAAGGATTGCCTTGTGACGCTATCAACAGGTTTCCTGAATGTGCTGTCCTATCCATTGTCAGCGTCGTCTTCACATCTTTCTGGTCCACTGGCGCCCAGGCAAAAGCCCATTCAGCTCGCCAGCAAGAATAACCAGACAACATTGTCCGTTATATTTGGACATACGTCTTAATATAACTGACGGACCTTATGTCTTGCTTGAAATGGGCGCGTCTCCCCAAAACGAGGTAAAATTTCATTGAGAAAAAAGGGTTGAGACATTCTTGCAATTCTTGAGTCATTAACGCAAAGACATGTCAGCTCTGCGTCAGTTTTTCACACTGAAAATAAACAGTACCATTAAACGAATATTGCAAGCTTTAAGATGGTTTCCATGGTGTCTCGTGGGGAGGCAAACAAAGATTAGGACGACTGCTTTCTCGAGCATGTCGTAAGAGGCAAAAAATATAAAACTGATAATAAGAAGATACATACATGAAGTTGGAAACCTCATAATTAAAAACAATATATTATTATATTACTACATAAACGACCATTGCAAGAGCATATGAGTGTTTTCATGCAAGTTTCATGCAAGGGGACCAGCTACAAAGGGACCAGCTACAACGGACCAGCTACAAGGGACCAGCTGCAAGGGACCAGCTACAACGGACCAGCAACAACGGACCAGCTACAAGGGACCAGCTACAACGGACCAGCTACAAGGGGACCAGCTACAAGGGGACCAGCTACAAGGGACCAGCTACAAGGGACCAGCTACAAGAGGACCAGCTACAAGGGCACCAGCTACAAGGGGACCAGCTACAAGGGACCAGCTACAAGGGACCAGCTACAAGGGGACCAGCTACAAGGGACCAACTACAAGGTGACCAGCTACAAGGGGACCAGCTACAGGGACCAGCTACAAGGGTACCAGCTACACGGGACCAGCTACAAGGGACCAGCTGCAAAGGAACCAGCTACAAGGGGACCAGCTACTAGGGACCAGCTACAAGGGGACCAGCTACAAGGTGACCAGCTACAAGGGACCAGCTACAAGGGGACCAGCTACAAAAGGACCAGCTAAAAGGGGACCAGCTACAAGGGGACCAGCTACAAGAGGACCAGTTACAATGGACCAGCTACAACGGATCAGCTACAAGAGGACAAGCTATAAGAGGACAGCTACAAGGGGACCAGCTACAAGGGACCAGCTACAAAGAGACCAGCTACAAGAGGACCAGCTACAAGAGGACCAGCTACAAGAGGACAGCTACAAGGTTAACAGCTACAACGGACCAGCTACAGGGGACCAGCTACAAGGGGACCAGCTACAAGGGACCAGCTACAAGGGGACCAGCTACAAGGGAACAGCTACAAGGTGACCAGCTACAAGGGACCAGCTACAAGGGGACCAGCTACAAGAGGACCAGCTACAAGGGGACCAGCTACAAGGGGACCAGCTACAAGAGGACCAGCTACAAGGGACCAGCTACAAGGGGACCAGCTACAAGGGGACCAGCTACAAGGGACCAGCTACAAGGGACCAGCTACAAGGGGACCAGCTACAAGGGGACCAGCTACAAGGGATCAGCTACAAGGGTACTAGCTACAAGAGGACCAGCTACAAGAGGACCAACTACAAGGGACCAGCTACAAGGGTACCAGCTACAAGGGGACCAGCTACAAGAGGACCAGCTACAAGGGACCAGCTACAAGGTGACCAGCTACAAGGGACCAGCTACAAGGTGACCAGCTACAATTGTGATTCCATACTCCACAAGCAGCGAAAAAAAAGGGTAAAGCGAGCATTAAAGAAGGCAAGAAAAACGTATACCTGTCCTTTAATACAACATAACATAATCTTCATTGGTTTTTTAATCAGTTTAAGTCTTATCATCATCATGATCATCCTTCGGCTCCCAAAGGAGCATAGGCCTTTAACCAGCTTATGCCAAATCTTCCTGTCTTCCTTTCATGTCTCTTCTCCGTGTGTTTTTCTACCTCCCTTACGCTGATGATTCCAGAAATATGATTGTCGTGTAATAGAATGCACAGATGCTCTGTGTGGGTGTGTCAAATCCATTGCCTGTGCCGTCTTCTCATCTTTTGTTCTACTGCCACTTATCTGCTTATTGTCATCAGTTCCATATTGGTGATATTTTCACACCATTTTAATCTCTGTAGTTAACGCAAGCACCCATTTATGAAAGTCTGTAACACCTTGGTTGTTGTTTTTATTTTTCTCCATGTTTCAGAGCCATGTAATAAAAATTCTATAATCATTTGAGTTGAAGATTCTGATTTTTGTGTTGGACTTGATTTCTCTTGATCTCCATCTATTTTCCGATGCAATGAAAGCTCTCCTTGCATTTCTCAATTCTTATTTTGATATAACTGACTGTCCTTCTAAATCTGTTTTTATTGCTGCCAAGATACATGTACGATTTTACATCTTGTAGGGGTATTTCTTCAAGTGCAGTAGTCACCTAAAGGAGAGCATCGAATATTAACACTGTAAACTAAAATGCATGTCGTTAAACACGATTAAGGAGGGTTGAGCACAGGGGTCGTTACCCCATCCTGTAAAAACGTTTAACCAAAACGTCAACAAGCAAGATGGGCAGATAAAATACAGGTTGTATTATGTTGGTATGAAAATTCCATTTAAAAAATATTTGTTTGAATAGAGATTGTTCCGTGGTTTAGACCATTAAGAATTTTTTTTTTAAACTTCTAATAAATCAACTCTAACTGGGTCTTTTTTCCTGTCGTTTTTGACGGGTTTTCTGGCTAGTATATAAATTAAACAAACAATTATGTTTGTGTATGTGTTTGATATCCAAATGCATACATGTTGCTGTTAAGGGAAATTCAGAATTAGACCACCAGACCACTAACCAAGAACACAATGCACATTTACTGCGGTGTATCCTAGAAACCGGCAACCTTCGAGTTGCCTTGCCAATGCTCATGGATTGAGCAGCCAGAAATGATTGGTCCATCATTATAACTTTCAGTTGTGATTAAAATTCTGTGAACTCAACTTTGCAGACTAAGTGTGAAAAACTTATTTGAGCCCCAGGTTTTACTCAGCCTTTACGTGGTTTTGCGTGGAGGATGATCTCACAATGGATGGGTCACCTGCGAGGTAAGCTGAGTCGTGGCTCTGTGCAGAGTGTAACGATTGCTTTGGAGATCCCAGAACCAGAGCACAGCACTTTCGCCATGCATATATGAAAACCCTCTCGCTCCGGATGGCTGGGAATGCAATTAGTACACCTCCTACTCATCTGTCTTCCACCTTCTAGTTTGAAACCAGATGTAAGAGAGGCTTTTCAAGCCAGGATAGAATTCATGGGAAAGAAACTGAGGTTCGTGACTTTCTTTCAACAAGTTTCGAAATGGCTGAAAAGACAAAGCACTCATCTGTAATGCCAAGGATAATGCCAAAGATAATGCCAAGGATAATGCCAAGGATAATGCCAAAGATAATGCCAAGGATAATGCCAAGGATAATGCCAAGGATAATGCCAAAGATAATGGCAAAGATAATGCCAAGGATAATGCCAAGGATAATGTCAAAGATAATGCCAAGGATAATGCCAAGGATAATGCCAAGGATAATGCCAAAGATAATGCCAAAGATAATGCCAAGGATAATGCCAAGGATAATGTCAAAGATAATGCCAAGAATAATGCCAAGGATAATGCCAAGAATAATGGCAAGGATAATGCCAAGGATAATGCCACGGATGTTAAAACGTGACTTTTGCTATTACAGAGTGGCACACTCAGTAGTCCTAGTTAAGTAACAAAAACGATATATATATATAGTGTTGTGGAAGGTCATTTTTCAGACTTTTCATTCATACAAACCTAGTCTGTTTACAAAAAGAACAGGCACATACATATATTCTTACACTACAACACTCGCACACTCTGTAAGACAATCACAAACACATACACCATATCAAGTGGAATAATATATTCAAGGACACAATTGCGTATGCATCAGTGCATAGTTTATTTTTTAAATGAAAAAGTTCATATCTATTATATCAAAAGAAAATATTCACATAATGTTTTTATTTGATCAACTAGATAACAGGATGTTTGATGGTTTCTTTTGTGTTTTTGTTTGGTTTTTTTTCTTTCAGATATCAGAAGTGATGGATGGTATCATGTAATCACACTTACAAACCATTACATGTTTATATGATCCATAACATTGTGTGATATTTGTATTCCGGTATCAACAAATTGCTGTTCTAGGAATGTATTGTCAATTAATGGTCCCAAGCTGTTCTCACATATATACGTCTCTTAGCTGTAGCTTTAGATACCTCTGTTCCAAAGTTGTATCAACATGACCCATTTTAAAAACAGCTACCGATAGCATGCTAAAACACAGACAGCAAAATGATATAAACAAATGTGGCCAGTTTTGCTGTCTTTGATTTCAGTACTGTGTCTTCTTCTTCTTCTTCTTCTTCTTCTTCTTCTTCTTCTTCTTCTTCTTCTTCTTCTTAGTACCACAGCAGAAACTGCCGCAGGGAAGGGATGTGTTAGAGACCTCATTATACTAGGTCCAGCTTTTTAATGTTGTGGGGTGGATAGCTCCCTTCCTCGCTGCCTTTGCCTTCCTAACTCAAGAGCAGAGCCAGGTACTCATTTATATTTGAGTAGATTGGAGCGTGACGCTACCAGATTTCGATCCCGGAACCTGGTAACTGTGCTGTGACAGAAAAGCGCTCTAACCGCTTAGCCCATCGGATTCTTCAATGCTGTGTATCTTCCAATATTTTATAAGTTTTATTTTTTGCACACTTTCAAAAATCTCCCATTTGATGGAGTCTTGCAGGAACCTGCATCAGACGATGAAGTGTTTTGTGAGAATCTATATATGTATCTGAAATAAACTAAAAAATGTTTGATTACAACGTTTTGTATTTGACGTTAGAAATGAATATGAAGCAACATCAACAAAGTGACAAACAACATGGTATGAGCATGAAATAGATGGCAGACAAGTACCCACAGGAAACAGCACCAAAAAGTGACAATAATCTAAGTAGAGATAAGAAATATAATACCTTGAACACTTCATATTTTGTTTGTCTCTTTGACAGTTAATATGAAACTATGAATATGATTCACGAATTGTCAGGAGAGAGTAAACGCTTTGAGAATGACATGAAAAAACCGAATTGGCTTGAGTGATTAATATATAAGAATATTAACATTTCAATGCTAGTTGCACAGATGAAAATATATGTATATAAACAAGAAAAGAAAACTATTCTGATTGGAAATTCTTTATAAATCAAACTTTGAATTACATATTTCTTTACCACGACACTTAAGTAGCAACAATTAACCAAAAAAAGTTATACTTCCCTTTTGTACAACCGGAATGCGGTGATTTTCTTTGCATTATCTTAATAGTTCATAAACTCAGCACAGCCAATTTATTCTCAATAATTTTCCTCGGACACAAATTTTAGTTCCAATCATCAACATCTTGTTCAAAAGCATGGCGAATGAATACAATATAAAAATTGGGGAAAAAATTATTGATGAACAAAAATCAATAAATTATAACAGTTGAATATTTAGTCAAGAAGTTATATTATATCCAACAAGATGAAGCAACACATGCGACTTATTAGAGGAATGGCGTCTGCTATGGTGGTGAAAATTCATATAGTTACATTTCCGTGTTAGAACAGTCAAACAAGTTGGGATTTTGTATCGTTAACAATAATATATTCACAACGCTATTTTTGTTGACAAACTTTGACGATGATGTTTATACACATACTAATGAAGGATGCTTGGAAGTCTGTTATTTAACGTAATGTAGGCAACAACAGAATCATAAACTATTCATTACCAGGTAGTGCATGAAGTATTGAGTGGTAGGTAGCCAAAAGTAGAAACTAGTATCTATCACATAAAGCGATCGTTACCATAGCAACTAACATTCTGCTTTATTAATTAAAGACTACTCAGTCTATCTCTTCATATTTATTTTTAAAATTTGTATAAGCAGATTATTCTGTTAGAATGGTGTGCATTAAGTTCCAGCGTTCAGTTTGTCGTTCTATTAAGTATTAATGCTTTATTTCATGAAGGAAACAATTTGACAAGACGGCAAAACCAGGCTGGAAATGAAAGGTTTTAATGGACCTTTGCTTTTATATGTCCCAAAGTTTGGCTTCTTTCGTCCCATCGAATGTATTATTTTTGCTTTTTTTTTTTTAATTGTGGCGTTACTTCAAGAATATATTGAAAATGCATATTATAGGGTCTATTCGACGATACAGCAAACTGTATGTTGAATGTATCCTCAAAATTTACCCCACTTTAAAAATAAAATTTTGTAAAGAGACTTGATTATGCGCAAAGGTTTTTTATCTGTTTTTTTAGCGGTCACTTTTCATAAGGAAATACTCCAGTTCCTAAAGTCAGATTTACAGAAAACCCCTTATAACAAATATGTTTACACTACTTTTACACTCGGCTATCTCAAGATTGCGAACTTCATGTTTACCTCAGGTATCATGGTAATATACTTTTTTATTATCGCACACATCAGATAGTATAAACAGTTGCACTAGGGCAGAATAACCGCAACTTTTGTTTATCTTGTCTTACAGGATACATGCTGCACTGCACGTGCAGCAAATATCAGTCACATTACAAATAGTATCATTCGTCACTTTCAGTTCACGTGTTCACAACATGCAAAGCGTCATCAAAATATGTTGGGCACGTCATCATAATAATGAAATTAAGCCCTGAATAATTGAGTGGCCAGAGACACCTGACGTAAAGTAATAACCTAAACTATTACAGTAAGACGGGGTTTAACAACACAATTACAGTAAACAATAATATTACACCAAGAATCAATTAAATAGGGAAATATCCATCTTGAAAGCTTATTCAAAACAAAAAAACAAAATCAAAACAAACAACAAACAACAAACAAAACAAACGTATTACAAAATAATAAATTACACAAACAAACATACGAACAAAAGCATGATGATGTAAAATCACATAAATTAATCATTACAACGGTATTAAACAATCTAACAACAAACACATCACACACACGACAGGACACTAAATACACTAACAATGCACACTGCTTATCAAATTGACATGAGCATAAAATGCTACATTCAAATGACAGTCAACACTGGAATTTTATATTTACCTAACATATAAAGATAGCACATGAGTACGAACATGCGGCGAGGTACAAACAATCGGCCCCAGACAAGATAATATTACAGTATTTATAAGTCCAAGTCTCATTGTACACATATTTTACTAAAATCATGTGACTTATCAAGAGATAGAGCTCTTCCAAACGCGACAAGCTGGTGTGAGGAATCGTCTTTAGAGATTCACCACAACCAGAATAACAGAAAGGAAATCATTTGACAGAAATAAAGTAGCATTGTGAGGGTGTAGTTTATTAGCTCGAGTCGTGTGTTCATCTGTCTCCCTTTCTTCCTAGATAAACTGATTATACAGGCTTAACAATGTCAGAATGGGATAGTAAAAACGGGAGGTGAGATATTGTGTGTCTAAGTTCTAGACGTGGCTGTTCGCATCAGTGTATCTCTATGTTTGATAGTTTATTATGCAGCACAATTTAGCGTATATGATATCATGATGCCATTCAGACTCTTCTTTTTGGATTGGTGTGAAAAAAAATCGAAAAAAGGTGATTCGTCTTACGAGGACAAAAGAATAAGAAAATAGCCAACGTTACGGCCACAAGCCCTTCGTCACTGAAAAGGAAAGACAACTGTGAAGTAGGTTAGATAGTCATGCCTGCGGGGGCAAGGCCACACTTTATAAGAAGCCTAATAGAAAATATAAAAAATTCAATCAGGATAAAAATTAAAAACTAGGCACTCTTCCCTGAAGGCGTCAAGTCTCAGTGCCTACAGTGCGCTTAATAGGCGCCGTGACTTATTCTTCGTAACGCATAGACACAAAGGAAAGTTTTTTTTTGTTTTTTGTTTGTGACTGCCATCACCGTAAATGCAACATCAACATCCATTCGAACGAATACAGATCTGTACTAGATACAGCTGATTTGACTAAAAAACGAAACTGAGCAATAAAACTACCCAAACGTAATATCATAAGTAGGGACTGGAAATAGAAGGGACACAGAAAGAGTCGAAGATAAATTACACTCAAAATGAAAATAAAATAATCTAGGACATATATTAAAAAAGTTGTATTATGTATTCTATCAACGTATCATTTTAGGGCGCCAGCAGACAATATGGACATAATGGAAGTAACAGTGGATATGATCTTTCACTCTATTCATGTCGTATAATACTTTCATCGACGATGTAGTTCACGGCAATCGTTAATTAAGGCGGACAAATGTTCTTTTATAGGAGTCTCACGAGAGTGGAAAGATCCTCTATATAGTATAATGAAAGGACGATGGGCAATGGGTGACCTCAGACAAAGATGTGTAGGATTTAGTGTTTGAGCCCAGCTGGTTTTTTAGAGGACCCCATGCAGTGGACACATAGACGGTTCTCAAGCTGTTCTCTGCTAGCAGTGTCAGAGGTAGCTGGATCTGATCGCCGTACGACCTGGATGTCAATGGGACACTGGTGGTCTCAGGCGGCCATTAAAAATGTGTGGCAACTGGTGTGGACTTTTGCTGATAGATGTCATTCAAAATGCAGGCTTGAACCTGCGGGCCAAGTGTTACATGCCTGTCCCCAATATAGGTTTTCACATTTGCAGCAAGTACATATGATGCCAATATAGTTTTTGGTAGCAACGTTTACATATGATCGTATAAATGACGTATGCGCGACACTCACATGTGAAGCTACTGCACAAGTGATGGTGTACGTGTAGCCTAACACAGGTGTAAAGACACTTGATTGCGGGTTGAGATCGAGCGACATACTTGCACGTGTTGCATCATGTCCGACCACTAGGGTAATGGTGCAAAGTGAGGGTGCAACATTCAACACTTCTTTGGGAGACGCTTAGTGATACAAGAAGATCCTTCAGGTTCTGGGCGTTGTCGCGTCTATATGCCACCAATGGTGTGCTATTTTATCTTCACCGAATACTTCTTGGTCACAGTGCGCAACAGAAGGCACATGAAGGAGCACACACACAAGGTAAGTGCGCAGAAGAGGATCTTTTTGACCAGCAGTTGCTGTGAGGGTACGGATAGGTCAAATTAGAAGTATTAACTCTATAAAAAATCGAAGTTGGATTTTTAGTGAGGGTTTGAGGACAACCTTTCCAGACGAGCGAGATGGGGAGAACACGTCCCTAATTGGAAGGCAGAGAGGAGTGAGAACATGTTCGGGGATAACATCTCAGTTACGGAAGAAATCCAACATCTCATATTGGCAGGTCGGACGTGAAGTCTATCATCGTCTTGGCACACAAACGACGGAGGCGGAGAAGTTGTGAAAATGGCAAGGGAAGTCAGACACACTCTCTTAGCTATGGGCATCTGTCGGCTTGTAGTATACTGAGGTATTGAGGCCGGAGGGTGTGATAGTAATCGTAATGTCAAGAAAGTTGACAGATACTGTGGAGATGAGGGAGGTGAACTTGATGGTGGGGTGGAAGTTGTTAACAAAGTCGATGAAGCGGGATAAATCAGTCTCGGACATATCTGTGAGACCTATGCCATCATCGATATATCTGCGGTAAAACCCGGGGAAAGGACCGGAGTATTGTTGCCATATCTGCTGCTCCAAGTGGCCCATGAACAGGCAGGCATAGCTAGGACCCATCTTCGTTCCCATGGCAACACCACTAATTTGGTAAAAAAACTGACCATTGAATTCAAAGGAATTCAGTTGAAGGACCAATTCAGCAAGACGGAGAAGAGTGTCAGTGGGAATAGAGGGACAAGTGCGCTGGTCAAAAAAAAACCGAAGAGCTCGGAGACCATCGGGGTGGGGAATTGAGGTGTACAGAGAACAGACGTCTAACAAGAAAAGACGGTAGGAGCGGCCTGCTGAGAGTCGGATAGAGGAGAAAGTTGTAAGAGCATGATTAGTGTCTTTGACAAAGGAGGGAAGATTCTGAACGATAGGTTGGAAAATGCTATCGAGGAAGTCGGAAATGTGTTCAGTAGGACAGGAACAGGCCGAGACAATAGGTCTGCCAGGGTTCTCGATCTTATGAATTTTGGGGAGCATGTAGAATACAGGCTTGCCCAAAGAACTATCATGAATCCTAAGAAGAGATGCGCGGGCAGGAAGAGCTTTACTGGTGATGAGCTGTTTAATGGTGCTGTGTACAATGCGATTGTTGGAGACAGTAGCATCGCTGGTCCTGGGCCTGTAAAAAGAGCCATTGATCAACTGGTTTTTACCTTCACTTAGGTATAAGTCCTTTTGCCAGACGACAAAGGCTCCTCCATTGTCAGCCGGTTTGATGACAATGTCGTCTCTACGGCGAAGAAGGGAGAGAGCATGGGACTCCGCAGATGTAAGATTGGAATAGTGCAATCTACGAGGACGGAGCTGC
This sequence comes from Oreohelix idahoensis, assembly GCA_024509875.1. Taxonomy (NCBI): domain Eukaryota; kingdom Metazoa; phylum Mollusca; class Gastropoda; order Stylommatophora; family Oreohelicidae; genus Oreohelix; species Oreohelix idahoensis. The sequence continues at coordinate 17,365 of JAMPIV010007950.1, forward strand.
TGAATGTCGTGGATGGTGTTCTTTATGTACAGGTCCAGGCATGAGAAGCCCCAGGTTTAGGTGTAAAAGGAGGTTTTGTGGAGTCGGGAAAACGTGCGAAGATGTCAGATTCAGCCTGAGACTGCGGAATGCTGTCGTCCTGTCTAAAATGGAATTTCAGCCTCATGCGACGGTGAAACCGATGAACATCCTGGAGGAGATTATATGGGTCTAGGGTCGGACGAAGAGGAAAAAATTGTAGGCCCTTACTGAGAACAGAGCGCTCTTCCTCAGAGAGCGACAGATCTGGGGGGATGCAGACTACATGAGTGCGGGATGGAGTGGAGGATGGAGGAGCAGCATTATGGGTAGGGAGGAGACGGGATAGTTTATGATGTTTAGTAGCGGAAAGGGACTCATGCAGCTTCCGGTTCAGTGTGTGGATAGTGGTGGGTATCATGGAATAGAGAGGGAAGTTGTTGGAGGTGAGACCACGTAAGTGAAGCAGAAGCTGGGACTGTTGGGCACTGAGATCCGATAAAAGGCGGGAGGGACTGGCAGGCCACTACGCGCATACGTTGAAAGCCACATCTGGTCTCAATTCGTTGTAGGAGACGTTGTTCCCTAGGATTGAGTGTGCCAGCAGATGGATGAAAATTGGAAGAGAATCCATTGGGAAGAATTTTGTGGTGGAGGCAGGTATGAATAAAGTGGCGATGAGAGGTGAATCTGGTTTTCTTGAAAGTAACGAAAGCAAAGTCAATAGCGGCACGGGATATATCAGGAGGCAGGGAGCTAAAGCTGGTGGTAACCGACAAACGGAGAGAGTTGATAAAATATTTCAGAGAGGGCATAGTGGGGAAAGAGCCAGGAGAAAAGTGAATCGCCCAGAAAATAAAATATAAGATAAAAAAAATAATAATAAAAAAATATATAATAAATAAATAACATATAAAACACGCAAGATGACAATAGAAAATAAATAGGATAGAGTGCAAAAATATATGGTATGAAGGGAGAGTAGGCAATTACGAAAATGAATAAAACGGATAAAAAATGATAGGCCTATGCGATACTAAAAAATAGGGAGATATATGATAGGATCGGAGGGATAAGCTTGATAGGTAGATAGACACACGAGATAACAGAGATTCGGTGCCGTCGCATGTTTGCAGCGGTCATCTAAGGTACATTAGACAAGCTTAGATTCTCTTGTGGAAGTTTGCATGTCGTAAATTGAATTTGGTCTGGGTATTGGCTTTTCAGTGGTTTTTCTTGTCTTGTGCCTTCTTTTTAATGAGTTATTGTACCTGGCCAGCTGTGATTTAAGAGTCTTGTTTCTGAATTGTGAAGATGAAAACAAAGAATATCCAAACAGGCACATTTGAGAACCATATCCCATTTTAAAAACATGTTTTTGGATGTTTAATTTGGTTGTTTTCACTTAATAACTTAATAACAAAAACAAGACCAGGTTTCTTGAAGGTTGGAAGACGATTTCACGTTATTCCAGTAATTCTTCTGTGACGTCTACATAATAATATGTTAGTAATATGTTTTCAGAACCTGACTAACAGTTAATGTCAGCTGGTTGAGAATTGTCTTTACTTGAAGCATAATAAAATACTATTATTAATTACCGTGGAACAAGGACGCAAAAACATGATAATTGTTTTACTTTACAAATAGTCCGACGGCAGATTCTGAGTGAAGTGTTAGAGACTTTACATATAGGAGATCTAAGTTTAATAAGTAGGGGTCATTATAAATCAAGATCAGACCCAGGTACCCAGTTTGGTAGACTGGATCGTAGCGAGGCTTGGTTTCGAAAAAGATCTCTTTCCTCTTACTAAGTTTACACTCCTTCTTCCTTTTCTTCTTCTTGCTTTTCTTCTGCTTCTTTAAGCCCCCTGCCTGATGGCGTAGCCGATCATGTCGCCGCACAACTTGCTATTTCAAATACAATTTATCAATTCTATTGTCTTCTTTCCATGCCTAAAGGTCGCACTGACCAGTATCTACTCTCTTTGTCGTTCTCTGTCTATTTTTGTTTATTTATTTTTGGTGTGTGGGGAGGGGGGGGAAGGGGGGGGGGGGGGCTAGAAATGCATAAAAAGAACAAAGTTTGGCTGATAGTGCAGCTTGTATTAATCCATATTTCTAGTTATCATTTATTTGTGTTATGTAAGGGTCTTTTATATTTGGACATGCGCTCTAATATAACCGACTAGGTTGAACGGGACGCGCCTCGCCAAAACGAGGCAACACTTTATTCAAAAAAAAAAAAAAAAAATGTGTGTTATGTCTGTTCCAGTCTCGCTTCTCGTGGCACTCATCGTCCTTCACCCTCTCTCTTACAGATGTGTCTGATTTCTGCTGTTGCATTAATGTAATGTATGTTTGTGTTTATATGCACGTGACACACACGTGTTAGCTTTGACTTCATTCTGATAGAGGCGGAGGTGACAGATGAACAACGCGCAAATGTTAAAAATCATTTCTGTCAATTCATAACAGATTTTAACTCTCTCTCTCTCTCTCTCTCTCTCTCTCTCTCTCTCTCTCTCTCTCTCTCTTTCTCTCTCTCTTTCTCTCTCTTTTTCCTTACTGTCTTTCTTTCTTTCTTTTGCTCTCTCTCACACACACATATTGGAACTTTTTCGCTGGACAAGAGATATCATAGTAATATGCATTAGATGTACACATGAAGCTGTGTAACGAACAGTTTCTTAATTCTTATAATTAACAGGAATGTTCGCAGCTAGGGAATCGACTTTCTGCAAAAAGATCATTAATGTTTAAACACCTCCATGATATATCGTAACTCACATTTCTTATTTGCGAAATCAGAGATGCACTCACGCCCTTCAACCGTATGAGAATACACACAGTATAAAAATGAATACGTTCTAGAAAGAGCACATGTCTCACACTGAACAATACGAGTGTGGACATGGTGTTAGACTATTTGAGAATAGATACGGTATTAAAATGAATACAGTGTAAGAATGAGACAGTTTGAAAATGAACATTGCTTTAGAATAAACGTAGATAAAGAGTTACAGAGTCCAGAAAAGAGAAGATTATCGTGTGACGGAAGCAGCGTCTCTATAATAGTGTCAAGAAACGAGTACAATGTATACTCGATAGCAAAAATTGATGACATATGCCGCGGAATGAGAAGACACGATAACAAGTAATGCATACACACCTTACAGGTCTTTTATTTCATTTAAGATAATTCATGGGAACACAAAAGTTGCGTGCCAATCATCACAAATTTAGATTATTACAGATAAGCTCATTTCAAATTTAAAAAAACGAAAATAAACCAACACGCACAGGTTATCATTAGAATTATTTAAATCTGATAGATGCTGGCTAGAAAACAGTAACATCACATTAGAAAATAACAACATCACATTATAAAACAATAACATCACACTAGAAAACAATAACATCACACTAGAAAACAATAACATCACAGTAGAAAACAACAACATCACACTATAAAACAATAACATCACACTAGAAAACAATAACATCACACTATAAAACAATAACATCACACTAGAAAAAAAAATAACATCACACTATAAAACAATAACATCACACTAGAAAACAATAATATCACACTATAAAACAATAATATCACACTATAAAACAATAACATCACACTATAAAACAATAACATCACACTAGAAAACAATAACATCACACTATAAAACAATAACATCACACTAGAAAACAATAACATCACACTAGAAAACAATAACATCACACTAGAAAAAAATAAACTCACACTAGAAAACAGTTCTGAAGTTAAATAAATGTATATTACAATAAAAACATCTCACACTCTGACAGCTTTGTTTCACATACAGTAATACCCCGCTTAGCGTCGAGGATACGTACCTAGAAAATTTAGCGCTAAACGAAACAGTACTCGTAAATTACATGATCATTTTACCTTTAATGAACATACGATCTAGATTTATATATAGACAGTACAAAATATTATATGACCTATGAAGAGTACGGAGAATAATAAACAGTCGAATATAGTAATGTTCCATTAATAAGTAATGTGCTTTGTAGAATGTTTAACATTATAATAGGTAACAAAAATTGGAATATTTACGAGTGTAGCAAAATGAGTGTGTTAAACCTCCGCTGTCTTGCGGGAGTATCCGTTTACTGAAAAGGCTTCGGGAGTAAACTCTGAGGACAAATCAGGAGTCGAAGTCCCTAAGATAAGTCAATTGTTGGTTAAACACTTTTCTGGCAACTCATGCGACGTGGCTGGTACCAAACTGTACCGGCTATTGCCGTTCCTTTGGAACTACCGGCTACATTGAGAGAGGAAACCTGCTGCAGGGGTTGCAGCTTAATATCCATTTAACTGTGCCTGGAGAGGCATGATGGAACTGTATTTTAAATGCATCAATCTGAGAGAATGAACCTGCCGATCATATCAAAAGGCGATGCTCCCTATGGCGCCTGTCATGTGTTGAAAACGCATGCTTAGTATTCGAATAAATGCATTAACGGCAGGAAAAGTACGACAGAGGTATACAGGAAAATGCAGTACTATTTTTTTTTCCGGGGTGTGTCAGGTTCAGCCAATCACGAAAGAGCAGCCTACACAAAACCGATCGAAAAAGATACTGTAGTTTATATGGAGAATAAAAAGCGTACGAAACATAGGCTAGACGTAGGACTCGTAAAGGAGAACGAAATAACAAACAAGGATGAAAATAGTCTGCTTTTATACGGGAGAACAACTATGTGCAGATAAAGGAAAATTTGATGGATGGAGTAGTTTTGAAGATATTTGATAGAAAAGGTGTCAGTGCCTCGAGAAATCCTGTGGTTTTCCTAATCGAAATTCGATATAAATTCACTAACACGACCGATTAATGAAAACAACATATGGATAGAAAGAAAAACTTACTGAGAATGGAAGACTATAACTCAAAAAGCTCTAAATAGAAAAGGTGCGATACACGAAGCCGAGGTTTGGAACACCTCTAACACAAAATCCCTCGGAGATGGAAATTTTGCAGGATTGAATCGAAGTTACCGACCTTGTCTTCCCAGACGCAAGCTCGCAGCCTATAAAAGGAGACCCCGGAAAATTTAAAAGCACTTGCACAGAATAAAGATAGAAGGACGGCGGCCAGAGAGAGAAGCTTGTTGAGGCTAGAACTTTACTATCTGTGACCAAGCAGCACTATTCTCCACCAAAGCCAGTCTTTTCTGACTTTATATAGATTCTGAGAGGGTATATAGAATTACTGTGTATATTTAATACATTAATTACAACAGTTTATTTCAGGATTTGGTTAGTCGATATGTTATGAAAGTATCATACATTCTATTTGGTTAAATTGGTATGCTTGTCGAAGGGTGGAACCTGATAACATTACCACACAGTGACTGAGTCCTTATCAGGACTAGCACAGTCCTTTTCTGGACTAAATACAGTCCTTATCAGGGCTTATGTACCCTGCCATAAAGTTACAGCACTTTTCAGAGCTGACTTTTCAGGCAAGGATGATTAAGACTTCATCTACCCTATTACTATCGCTTTACACTATAAAAACCTTTCGCCACAAAAGCCACCTCAGACTGAGTGAAAAGAAACTCTCACAACAAGTAGAAGAGAAAAGAAAACGCCAAAAGGAACACTAGGGAAAAAATCAAACTAGGCAGTCTCAGCTGTCGGCAAGAGGCCGTGGGTGAACGGGAGACGGAGGAAGTTTGCAGTTGTACGGCACGGATCTACTCATGTTAATGTCTCCATAACTTTAAATACCGTACTATAAAGAGGGTGCTATTTATCAGCTTGTACACGCTTGGTTCGAGTTTTGACTAACAGAGGAAACGGACACGATGCCAGCCTACCTTGATGAACTCTGAATGGATATGTGGATGTAAATAAATGTTGATGGTCTCTGGCGAAGGGTGTTCCATCTAGCTATTTTCTCCAACTGTTATCAACTTTCAGACTTTCATTAATTAAAAAACAAATGTTATAAAAGCCTTCCAAATTAAAGGGCGCCATAGCGGTTTAGCGCTAAACGAGGTAGCGCTAAAGGGTGTATTACTGTATGTCCAGATACCAAACATGAATTATTCTAAACTAAAAGCATGTTTTTCCTAATTTTTTTCTTTTAAAATTAAGACGCTACAATTGAACAGTTCTAGAATAAAATAAAAAAAAATAAATAAAAACTAATAGAGCATCGCATTTATCAAATATAATGACAGGAGTCATAATGGGATCTCTTGCACCACATTCAGTATTATGTCGTGACACACGTTGACTCTCATACGTGGACAATAATTTACTTGTAAAATTATGATTGTTATTGGACTCTAGAGTCATTGTTCATGTCGATTGCTAATCAACAATAGTTCTGCACAAGGTAAACAGATATATTATCATAAATCATTATAACAACGGTCAAGGTATAACAGAAAGATGAAAAAATCATGTAAAGGTGACAATGAAGAATATATTACTACAATAAATTATTAAGCAAGTCATTATAAAACAGTATATTACAGTCTTGTTGTATTGTGTACACATCGGCTCACTATTGTTGTATTTAGTACATTTCTCAAAAGTGTAGTATTTTGTACATTTCTCAACAGCGTGGTATGTTATGCATTTCCCAATAATGTAGCCCTTTGTACAGCTCTCAGTAGTGTATCACGTTGTACATTTCACAATAGTGTCCTACTTTGTGCATGTCATAGTAGTGTAGTACTTTTGTACAGTGCTTAATGATGTAGTACTTTGTACATTTTTCAGTGATGTAGTACGTAGTACATTTCTTAAAATTGTGGTGTTTATGTTCACGTTATCTTTGCGTGTTAAAAGACGCATATATTCTTCACGTTTTGGGAACATGTACAACGTATGCATACAAGTTGTCCGTGACATGACAGAGCCATATATTTCTAAAACGCTTTCAATAATGGGTAGAGAATACGCCTGGGATGCTGCACTAACGAGAAAAATGTTGTATCACTAATATTTGTCCTTGCATTAAAAATAACACAGGAAAAATGTTGTATTACTAATATTTTTTCCTGGCACTAACAGTAACATTATAAAAAATATTGCATCACTAATTTTTGTCTTTGCACTAAAAATAACACAGAAAAAGGTTGAATTACTGATATTTGTCTTTGCATTATCAGTACCTAGCGAAAAATATTGTTTCACTAATATTTGTCTTTGCACTAACAATAACATACGAAAAATGTTGTATCACTAATATTTCTCCTTGCACTAACAGTAACTTATGAAAAAATTTGTATCACTAGTATTTCTCTTTGCACTAACAATAACATACGAATAATGTTGTATCACTAACATTTCTTCTTGCACTAACAGTAACATGCAAAAATATTGTATCACTAATATTTAACCTTGCACTAACAGTAACACGCAAAAATGTTGTATCACTAAACTTTTTTCCCTTGCACTATAAATAACATAAGAAAAATGTTGTATTACTAATATTTGTCCTTGCACTAACAATAACATGACATAAAATGTTGTATCACTAATATGTGTCCTTTCACTAACAATAACAATAACATCAAATGTTGTATCACTAATATCTGTCCTTTCACTAACAATGGCAAGAGAAAATTATTGTAACACTTATATCTGTCATCTTAATCTCTTTTGTACGATGTTTGTTTTCATTATTTATCATTTATTTGTGTATGTGTTTTGTTTTTTTTACTATTTCTGTTATCTTCACTTCCTGCTGTTATCACGTAATGTATAAAAATATCTACACTGACTTCTTCTCTCGTCACTGTGAACAAGTTTCAACAAAATATACATCTTCAAGTTTTCACAACAACATATTCAAAAGCTGGGGTTCTGTATGAACAGAAAGATCATGTGACATGGTATATTTCTCCCCAGTAACTTAGACTAGCGATGCTGTGAATCATTATAAACAGTCTCCGAAATGACTTATGAAAACCAGTCGTTTTAGTGCATTGGAAAAGTCTTCTATTAAAATCTCAAGAAATACATCTTTGCTCCTAATGGAAGCTTCTCTCGTTAAAGTAAATACTATCAGTAATTGTTATTGTTGTCTAAATTTGTACAAGTGAAACCTGATGTTTCCTCAAAACTGTCCCGGTTGGCGTATCCAAATTCTCTTGTGATGGTAACTTAAATATATATTTTTTTTAAACTTTTGAATTAGTTACACATGCCAAACAAAATCAAAGTTTATGTCATGTTTAGTTTTGTTTTGATAGTGAAAACAAAATTGATTATCTTTTAAACCATCGATACAAATAAGATGGCACTTAAAACATTCAACTGTTTGTTGTTTAAGTGGCGTGGGTCAGAGCTCTACACGATGATTACTAAATGGATTAAAACATTTCTAAAGTAGTCCTCCTATTTGAAACACCACTGACAAATAAAAGCTTATATATTTGTCACATAACCTGACTATCTGTGGTCATCGCAAACATATAATTGTTCATCAAACTATAAGAATGTGATGATGGTTTTACTAACCACTAAGACATCCTTAGTAAACAGTTTTTTGTGGTAGCAATAGCTCAGCGTATCAGATTATAGACATAAGGCTGACTTTGTTTGGACAGGTCATATTTAATTAAACATGCATCCAGAAAGATGGGCGTTGCTTTGATTGATATGTTGCTGAAACGACTTCCTTCCTTCCTTCTTGCCTGGCTGTCTTCCGTCTTCCTTATTTCCTTCCTTCCGTTCTTTCTTACTTCTTTCCTTCCTGCATGGCTGCCTTCCGTCTTTCCTTCCTTCCTTTCTGTCTTCCTTTCTTAACCTTTCCGCTCATTATGGAGTTGCCTCTTGCAGGAAACCTGAGCCAAAGCACGTCGGGTGTACTTGAAGTAGCTGTTTCTGCAGACAATTGTTCTACGTCATGCTCACTACGCACAACCTTGTGGTTCCCACTGTGCACAAACTTGTTGATGTCCACCAATCATAACCGTCTGGTTTTCCTGTGCCTCTGATGAGACAACGAAAGAACATTACAACTGCTGTTACCAGAAATGGTGTTCTATGACTCAGTCTGTCCATGGAAGTCAATAAATGTACTGGTCAAACCCGTCATACCACAGTAATAGTGATTTTCAGCACAACTGCTTGTTGTCTGATTTCTCTTCGTTAGGGTTTCGTTTATGTCTTGTAACATGTCTTTTGATTTTCAGTAATGATCTCATATCGTGCGTTTAAATATAGGCATTGATCATCGCCCGTGCTCTGAACATTAACCAAGATAGTGGAGGAATATATAGTTTTTTAACTTCTTAATTTTATGCACTGAATCAAAACCTTCTCAAAATATTCAGAGCTAATATTTCTCCTTGCACCAACAATAACATACGAACAATGTTGTATCACTAATATTTCTCCTTGCACCAACAATAACATACGAACAATGTTCTATCACTAATATTTCTTTATTCTGAGTTGCCTTAATCTGTCCTTATTGCACTGTCCTATCATATACCTAGCATATATCACATTTATAGCCACAGGTTTGCTGGCTGGCTTGCTTAAACTTCTTTGTGCGTTTTCCCGAAGTCCTCTTCTTCTTCTTCAGATAATCTGCCTGGTGGCGTAGGCGGTCACATCTCTTCACAACTTCCTGTCTCTAGTACTATTAATTATGTTGACTTATTTCCATGCCACGATGTCAAACTGTCCAGTGTTTGCTCTTTTTGTCTTCCTCTCTCTTTCTTCCTTCGATCTTTTCTGTTGTTACAACATATTCTAGCTTTCTACATCTCATCATATGCTCAAAATAAAGTGGATTGTTTCTTCCTAACATGAGGATTAAGCTTCTTTAGCGCATTGGCCTCTCTCAGACAATGTCATTACTCTTTTTAGCTGTCCATGGTATTTTTAACATTCTTCTGTAGAACCGCATCTCTGACGCCAGTGGCGCTTTTTCTACATGTTTGCTAATTGTCCATGATGACTCCCGAATGTCAGGATTGGTCCCATATAAGACTGACGAACTCTCTTTCTTACTTCCACTGACAAAGAATTGTTGCATAAAAAATGATTTTCTTATTATAGATTGAAGTTATTTTCATTTAAATGAACATCTCTTCCGCTGTTGGAGCATTTTGGAAGGGAGCAGGTCATGTCGTTTTTAATGATTTCATTGCAGCTTCCTCTAATTGAGACGAACGTCACTTTTTAATGGAGCCAGGCCAGCAGTACGCTAGTGATAGAACAGCATAACAGATATAAAGAGAGCACCGTACTTTGTAATCAATACCACAGCCGTTTCAGACTCAGTAATGATCTCATATCGTGCGTTTAAATATAGGCATTGATCATCGCACGTGCTCTGAACATTAATCAAGATAGTGGAGGAATATATAGTTTTTAACTCCGTAATTTTATGCACTGAATCAAAACCTTCCTAAAATATTCACAGCTCAAATAGGTTTCAAACGAACTCTTCCACTAACACAAATGGCAACATCTGTTTCCTGGTGGGAACATACAATAACGCGAGATTCTTGACCAGATATTCAACCGTTTTACTAATACTTGTAATTTACAGTTCTGTGTATCTTTTTTTGAACTACGTGAGCGGTTTCATTTTCAACGACGTGCCAAGTGAGACCTGGTTTGTTGTCTTCCTTTGTACGCCCACCATTTCATTCATTCATTCATTCATTCATTCATTCATTCATTCATTCATCCACTCTGTTGCTCGCACGTGCGTATTTCATGTTTACGTCTTTTTCTTCTCTTCAAGTACCATACAAGCTGGTGTAGGTAATCATGTCTCTCCACAACCTTCTGTCTCCAGAATCAGTTCTGTTGTTGACTTCACTCCATGGGATCATTCAAATTCGAGTACCTTTTCCCCGTATCGTCTTCTCTTTTTGTTTCCTTCAATTTCTCATGTTGTTACAATACATTCCAGATTTTGTCTTCTTATAACATGCCCACAAGAAAGTGGATCCCTTTATTCTAAAGTGAGCAAACAGCTTCCTGTGGCAGTATACTTCTTTAGGACATCCTTATTACGGTACTCATTGAATGTGTTTGTAACAGATTCAAACATTCTTCTATTAAACCACGAATCTGTGGCCTCCATGACATTTTCTGTTTGTTTACTAATTGTCCATGACTCACTTCCATATTTTAGAATGATCAATATATAAAACTGAAGAACTCTTCTTACTTCCATTGACAAGGAGTTGTTGCATACAGTACATGTCATTTTGTGGAATGCTGCTTGTATCTAGTTATGTACTCTTCACCACTGAGATGTATCTTCCATCCATGTTACTGACGTGTCTATTGAATCTACGGACTTATATGAAAACCGTTCCATTTACTTTCGTCGTGCGTTCTGGACACTCAATTTCTTCCACAAAACCATTACTTCTTATGACTTTTTTTTTCACCTTTAGCTATTGAGACTGTATCATCAAGATATGTCAAGATGCATATATATTATGTCTATTTCCTTTCTACATACAGGTCATTATTCAGTTTCGTCCACTTATATTCCGAAAACAAAATCTGGCATGTGTATAGCTGGTAGTGGAATGTTTGTTTCTTTAATAACTTTTGGAAATACGAGCCTGGTGCTAACTGGTATTCTAAAGGTCTCTGGAGGGACCTAATGCAGTCGATATTATAAAATTTCAATTTCAGAGTTTTAATAATTACAGAGGTTATTTAAAGTTGATGTAATTTAAAGGTACGGTGAGTGTGCACATAATCTTGGTGTGTAAAGTCTGTCAAAATGGAAGGTAGAATCCTAATATAAATACATAGTTCTAATGTATACCTGACCACCCTTTCCGAATAAATTGTGGTTTCAATTGATTTATGAGATGACATTAAAATAATGAACTTTCATAAATGACAATATGGATTTCCTAAAAGCGAACTTTGCTTGCCAGTTAAAACATATTTTAATGAATTTTCGGGTACATACAGGAGATAAACATGTAAATGACTTTGTGCGCCAGATTACAATTATGTGATATTTTTATGCCAACCATCCAGTTTCTATTTCTAATTTAAAATGTCGCAGCTATGTCCTTGAATAATTGTGTTTTATCTTATTTGGCTCCCGTCGACAACGTAGTTGAGAATCGGGACAATCCAGAGAACACAAATATACGATTTCAAGGACAGTATACTGTTTACTGTTTACTGTTTTTATTATTTTGTGTAACTTGCGTTAAATTTTTCTCACTGGGGTGCTTTAAAGTTTGTTTAAAGTAGAGTTTTTTTTTTTCTTCTTCTTCTTTATTCAGTAGTTAGGTTAAAAATAATGTAGATTTCGACGGTTCCGCTATCTTTATATACATGCCAACAATACCCAACTTTAAAACACACAACTCCGATAGAACAAACATGTCTTTCTTAAATAAAGTACTCTGAACTCAGTCTGTCTACACTTGAGACAACCCCGTGTCTGAGTCGGCTTCTGACCCTGATTCTCCATTACGCGTGACATTTTCTAGAAATCCGTTCTGCCTGGGAAGTGTGTTGAAGCCAACCAGCTCGACACTCTGGTTACAGCAATTACCTCCGGCGTCCTGGTGGTTATGATGGTGCCGGTGACGGTGGTGATGTTGAAGATGATGACGATGGTGGTGATTTCCATGATGGTTGTGGTTGTTGTGGTTTTCCTCAGGGGTCGCCAGATTTACAGATTTAATTCCCAGCCAGCTCATCAACGCTTGCACCGTCTTCCATTTTCGAACGGCTAGTCAGACGTTGCTGTTGTCGTCACTAATTTGGTTGGCGTGTCTGAAGAGGGGCTTGTTTCTGTAATGGTTCCAAAGCTGTAGAATGAGCTCCGATACTAGCACATCATTAGCATTCTTTCCAACAAGTCGGAGCACAAAGATCCCGTCTTGGCGCAGGTATTGCTCGCAGAACTTAACGGCCATCTTCTTGTCCAACTCAGACTTATAGCAGTCGTTGATGCGAAGGAACTTCTTGAGGTAGCGAAGGCGATGCTGCCTAAAGATCATTATGTAGATCCAGACGAGGAAGTTGAAAGTGCTGAGCGTGGCAACGAAGACCAGCCAGAACCAGATGAAGATGAAAATCTTTTCGTTAAAAAGATTAATGGGCAACACACACTGGACAGTATAATCGTGGACATTGGTCATCTGACGGATTTTAAAGAAGCAGTGTGTGATTCTTGGGAAACGGGGACTCTCCGACCAACTCTCTCGCCGGGCTAAATGGTCCATAACCTCGAACCCGTACACATTAAATTTTGTTCCAAGAAATTCGTTTAGTATAAAGAGCTGACCTATAGCGTTGGCCAGGTACAGTAGCTTGATAAACATGTAGAGGGTAACAAGGTAGTTGCCGTACCGTTTCCCCCACACTATACAGCAGTATTTGGATATTTGTTGACGTAGTCGGATGAAACAGCCGGATCGATATTCTCGCGCGTTCTCTATCCACCGATCCATGTATCTGACTATGTGCTTTATGGTTCGATCTCGATCGTCTGGGGCGACATAAGCAGTCTCTGCCGCTAGGGTGACTATCTTGTCTAGGTTGACACCAGCGGAGGCCGTCAAGATACGCCAAAGTATGCATGGTACCTAGGTAAGGAGAAAGTTTAGAAAACATTAAATTCAAATGAATAAAAATTAAAGCTTTTAAGAATGACAAGTCGTAAAAACAACTGTAAACTGGAGGAAAAGAAGTTTGCACTAAAGATAAGTTGATATCAGCCTATCAGGTCAAAGATACGGTTGTCAATCACTTAGTCATTACCCTTTAAACATCCCAAGACGCATAGACGTCCAATACATTCAAGCCAAGTCCAGCTGTACCGTGCCGTCTGCTCAAGGTCTGTCCATATCTTCTTTATTCCTTTCATTTCTGTCTCCAGTTCTCTTCTCCATTACTGTCTCCAGTTCTCATCTCCATTACTGTCTCCAGTTCTCTTCTCCATTACTGTCTCCAGTTCTCTTCTCCATTACTGTCTCCAGTTCTCTTCTCCATTACTGTCTCCAGTTCTCATCTCCATTACTGTTTCAGTCGCCTTCTACCTCTAATGTCCTGACGATACCAGAACAAGTACTTGCCTGTAATTCTATCAACGCGTTTCCTCCATGTGTGCCAGTATTGTCTTTTTTTCTAATCCCTATTTTCCACTGGCACCTTTAGTTCAGTAGTTTATACTGGTGATCTTTGTCTATCCAGATATTCCTTTCTTCTACCAAATTTATTTTACACCGTTATTTCTATTATAAAAGAGAGATTTACAATGCTTATTAACTTTTCTTCAGTCGTTGGTAAATTAAAGATTACAAAATGATATCTACCAAAATTACATATAATTGTCATAAAGGTGCGATGTGCAAGCGAGGTTATTTTACATATAACACAAAACATACAGCACTAATAATGCCACACAGAGATGGAAAAAAACATTAATATAAATGTACAGTATATTTACAACAACGGGATTGGTGCCAACTAGTCCAGCAAGATTTGGTGAATAAGGCAATGAGTGTTTTGTTGAATGTTTGGTGAATACAGCGAAGAACATGTATTTTAAGGTTTGGTTTTAACAGCCAAGGACATGTCTTTCAAGGTTTGTTTAATAAATCAGAGAACACGTGTTTAGAATGATTTGGCAAATAAAGCCAAGATTACACGATGTTTAAGGTTTGCCGGGGGAAAAAGCGAAAAGCATATGCTTGGTGAATAAAGCAAAGAATACGCGATCTTCAAAGTTTGAAAAAAAAAAAAAAAAAAGCAAGAAATATGCTCTCCAAAGTTTGGTGAAAAAAAGCAGGTAGGTGGTAGCTTTGTGTGATCGCAAAAACCTACTGTCGATAATAAGAAAAGAGTGGCGATTAAAGTAATGACGGCAGCGAAGATGACGGATGAAAGTCTTGTGGCAATTTGAACGTTGTTTTTTTTTTTGTTCTAGTACTCTGACAGTTAAAACTGATATCTGAGTTTACGACAATAAACAGTTAAGTCGACGTTCAATGTCATTGCTATTAACTGTTAAAACAGTGATATTGCTATATTGTACAGTTTGAATACGCTCCTGTATTTAGAATTTGGTTTGATCTGGTTTTAAGGACTATCTTCATAGCACACGGACAACTCCATCAGTGCTCCGATATCCTCCCTTAGATCACACAAGGAGGATCTCAGCACAGTGCACGAACTCTGTAGCACTGACGAGAATCCCAATGTGTGTGTATAGGAATCACACATTCTATAAATATATTTGGTGGGTAGATTTCTATATTTTTTTTTATTTTGCCAGAGCAGCGGCCTTATGGCCTACTCTTTAAGATTTCCAACTGCCGTGGAATTTTTAACGTGCGCAACTTGCACATGCGACCTCCTATTTTTTCGCTCTTATCCGAGAAGGCTAGGCATCCGATCACACACACTACCCATGAGAAAATGGGGGGGGGGGGAGTCTGACATGATTAGAACCACTGGGTCTGACAAAAATGTCCATAAATGATATTCCCTCTACCCAGGACCTTTAAAATTCGAGGCAGACGCCATACCTCTTAGCCAATCCGACCCCGTATTGGATTTGAACAGTCGTCGATTTCTTGTAGAGATGTGTTCTGTCACTCGCATTGGATTCTGGTAACTTCTATACCGTCCGTCGTATTGACAAAGAGAGATGTTTTCCATTTATATAACCGTCTTGTTTAATGTTTATATACCGTCTTGTTTTATGTTTATATATCGTCTTGTTTTATGTTTATTTACCGTCTTGTTTTATGTTTATTTAAAGTCTTGTTTTATGTTTATATACCGTCTTGTTTTATGTTTATTTACCGTCTTGTTTTATGTTTATATAATGTCTTGTTTTATGTTTATTTACTGTCTTGTTTTATGTTTATTTACAGTCTTGTTTTATGTTTATATATCGTCTTGTTTTATGTTTATTTACCGTCTTGTTTTATGTTTATTTACCGTCTTGTTTTATGTTTATATACCGTCTTGTTTTACGTTTATTTACCGTCTTGTTTTATGTTTATTTACCGTCTTGTTTATGCTTATATACCGTCTTGTTTTATGTTTACATACCGTCTTGTTTTATGTTTATTTACCGTCTTGTTTTATTTTTATTTACAGTCTTGTTTTATGTTTATATACCGTCTTGTTTTATGTTTATTTACCGTCTTGTTTTATGTTTATTTACCGTCTTGTTTTATGTTTATTTACCGTCTTGTTTTATGTTTATTTACCGTCTTGTTTTGTGTTTATTTACCGTCTTGTTTTATGTTTATTTACCGTCTTGTTTTATGTTTATATACCGTCTTGTTTTATGTTTATATTCCGTCTTGTTTTATGTTTATTTACCGTCTTGTTTTATGTTTATATGCCGTCTTGTTTTATGTTTATTTACCGTCTTGTTTTATGTTTATTTACCGTCTTGTTTTATGTTTATATACCGTCTTGTTTTATGTTTATATACCGTCTTGTTTTATGTTTATTTACCGTCTTGTTTTATGTTTATTTACAGTCTTGTTTTATGTTTATTTACCGTCTTGTTTTATGTTTATATACCGACTTGTTTTATGTTTATTTACCTTCTTGTTTTATGTTTATATACCGTCTTGTTTTATGTTTATTTACCGTCTTGTTTTATGTTTATATACCGTCTTGTTTTTTGTTTATATACCGTCTTGTTTTATGTTTATTTACCGTCTTGTTTTATGTTTATATACCGTCTTGTTTTATGTTTATTTACCGTCTTGTTTTATGTTTATTTACCGTCTTGTTTTATGTTTATATACCGTCTTGTTTTATGTTTATATACCGTCTTGTTTTATGTTTATTTACCGTCTTGTTTTATGTTTATTTACAGTCTTGTTTTATGTTTATTTACCGTCTTGTTTTATGTTTATTTACCTTCTTGTTTTATGTTTATATACCGTCTTGTTTTATATTTATATACTGTCTTGTTTTATGTTTATTTACCGTCTTGTTTTATGTTTATGCAGAATTCTACAGTTGGGCTAGTAATAAAATTACTGCCTGCAGTTTTCTGCCTTAATCTTCGTAGTCAACGTGCAAAAATTAAAGAACAAACACTCACAATAATAAACAATAATTGATGACTGGCGAAATAAAATGAATGCAAAAAAGATGAAGTAAATGTCCAAGGACGTCTTAAACAGCAAACTTGTGCTGACAAACAGCAAACATGTGCTGACAAACAGCAAACGTGCTGACAAACAGCAAACTTGTGCTGACAAACAGCATTCTTGAGCTGACAAACAGCAAACTTGTGCTGACAAACAGCAAACTTGTGTTGACAAACAGCATACTTGTGCTGACAAACAGCAAACCTCTGGGACAAAGAAGGCACGTATGAACGTCTATTAAATTATGCAATAAAAACAGTGTAACACCGACTGGTACCTGATACGTATTCTTTAAGACACAGTACACTCAAATAAAGAAATGTGCTGTTAATATAAAAAGAATAAACACATAAAATAATTGGAGAGGACACCAAATGATTGAAGAAATAAACATACAAAATAACGCTTATAAGGGAGAACAACAAAGCTAAAAAATCAAACAATGACACACGCCTTGTAGACCACAAACTCCAAAGGTAATCATGACAATATCTTATGTTTTTAAAAGGAATGGCCTGTTCGTATCAATAATCGTTTTGTCTTTGATTGAGCACAATATGTCTGTAAGTCAATGTAATACTTTAATTTGTTATATATTCTCTACGCTAATGGAATAAAAAAGAATGTTTGTCAATATTTCCCAAGCGCATCTGCGCTGATTGAAAAGTTACATTTAGGATGGATTCTTACGTTTTTTTCTGTTCTTCTGGTAATTGTCTTATATGTAAGTTGTAATGGCCGCCGCGTTATATATCATTACTAGTTCCAGTTATTTCTCGTACGTTATCTTGAAGGTGCCCTCTCATTGTCTTGCGGCACCAACGTTCTGAGACAAGCATAATTGTAACTTTCTTAAAAGACAATCTCTTATCTTCAGTGTTGTTCTTTTGATTCTGTTCCGTTGTTTTATTTGCTATTTGACGGTCTCATTCCTACCTTCCCTATAGTGTGAAATCTTCGCCCATATGAACCAATCTTGCACAGACATAGAGACAGAACTAACAGCAATAAGCAGCACTTTCCCACCATGGAGAAGAACAAGAATCCCAGATTTGGTTGATAACATACCAAAAGTCATTTTTAAAAGCAGTCAAATACGAGTAGATAAAAAGAGGACACATATATAGTATATATAAGAAAGGGTTACTCAACCATCGCATGGTTACTCAACCATATACACACGAAGCAACAATAAGAACTGCAATAAATGAAAGTGGAGACGTCTACACAAAATTAAAGAATAGGCAGGAAAAGAGAGCAAAGAAGTGTTAAGGAATAATGAACAGTGATGTCACAATGAAAGTACACAAGGATAGTGGAACTTTAACTGCATTGAGAAATATATAAAGTCAAAAGAAATGAAGTCAACACAAAAAATAAATAAATAAAATCAGAATCTCTTCTACTCAAATGTCAAGTCAGTCCCTAGTGTTCGGTTTAAAAACATCCAAGCAAAAGCCAAGAAGTTACAGGCTTCATAAACTTAACAGGAGAATTAAAATGGTTTGACAAGATCACCATTGGGCGTGATGGCCACTCACTGCTTTGTCAGGCAGGAGCTAAGGATCCAAGAAGAAGATGGTCATTTGTTTTTGAAACTGATAGAAGGAACCAACTATCAGCGGAACAAGAAGTGAGAAGGAACCAACTACCAGTGGAACAAGAAGTGAGAAGGATCCAACTATCAGTGGAACCAGGAGAAGGAACCAACTACCAGTGGAACAAGAAGTAAGAAGGAACCAACTACCAGTGGAACAAGAAGTCAGAAGGAACCAACTACCAGTGGAACAAGAAGTCAGAAGGAATCAACTACCAGTGGAACAAGAAGTGAGAAGGAACCAACTACCATTGGAACAAGAAGTGAGAAGGAACCAACTACCATTGGAACAAGAAGTGAGAAGGAACCAACTACCATTGGAACAAGAAGTGAGAAGGAACCAACTACCAGTGGAACAAGAAGTGAGAAGGATCCAACTATCAGTGGAACCAGGAGAAGGAATCAACTACCAGTGGAACAAGAAGTAAGAAGGAACCAACTACCAGTGGAACAAGAAGTCAGAAGGAACCAACCAGTGGAACAAGAAGTCATTGGAACAACTACCAGTGGAACAAGAAGTGAGAAGGAACCAACTACCATTGGAACAAGAAGTGAGAAGGAACCAACTACCATTGGAACAAGAAGTGAGAAGGAACCAACTACCATTGGAACAAGAAGTGAGAAGGAACCAACTACCAGTGGAACAAGAAGTGAGAAGGAACCAACTACCATTGGAACAAGAAGTGAGAAGGAACCAACTACCATTGGAACAAGAAGTGAGAAGGAACCAACTACCATTGGAACAAGAAGTGAGAAGGAACCAACTACCATTGGAACAAGAAGTGAGAAGGAACCAACTACCAGTGGAACAAGAAGTGAGAAGGAACCAACTACCAGTGGAACAAGAAGTGAGAAGGAACCAACAACCATTGGAACAAGAAGTGAGAAGGAACCAACTACCAGTGGAACAAGAAGTCAGACGGAATCAACTACCAGTGGAACAAGAAGTGAGAAGGAACCAACTACCATTGGAACAAGAAGTGAGAAGGAACCAACTACCATTGGAACAAGAAGTGAGAAGGAACCAACTACCATTGGAACAAGAAGTGAGAAGGAACCAACTACCAGTGGAACAAGAAGTGAGAAGGAACCAACTACCATTGGAACAAGAAGTGAGAAGGAACCAACTACCATTGGAACAAGAAGTGAGAAGGAACCAACTATCAGTGGAACAAGAAGTGAGAAGGAACTACCAGTGGAAACCAACCAACTACCAGAGGAACAAGAAGTGAGAAGGAACCAACTACCAGTGGAACAAGAAGTCAGAAGGAACCAACTACAAGTGGAACAAGAAGTCAGAAGGAATCAACTACCAGTGGAACAAGAAGTGAGAAGGAACCAACTACCATTGGAACAAGAAGTGAGAAGGAACCAACTACCATTGGAACAAGAAGTGAGAAGGAACCAACTATCAGTGGAACAAGAAGTGAGAAGGAACCAACTACCAGTGGAACAGGAAGTCAGAAGGAACCAACTATCAGAGGAACAAGAAGTGAGAAGGAACCAACTACCAGTGGAACAAGAAGTCAGAAGGAACCAACTACCAGTGGAACAAGAAGTCAGAAGGAATCAACTACCAGTGGAACAAGAAGTGAGAAGGAACCAACTACCATTGGAACAAGAAGTGAGAAGGAACCAACTACCAGTGGAACAAGAAGTCAGAAGGAACCAACTACCATTGGAACAAGAAGTGAGAAGGAACCAACTACCATTGGAACAAGAAGTGAGAAGGAACCAACTACCATTGGAACAAGAAGTGAGAAGGAACCAACTACCAGTGGAACAAGAAGTGAGAAGGAACCAACTACCAGTGGAACAAGAAGTGAGAAGGAACCAACTACCATTGGAACAAGAAGTGAGAAGGAACCAACTACCAGTGGAACAAGAAGTCAGAAGGAACCAACTACCAGTGGAACAAGAAGTGAGAAGGAACCAACTACCAGTGGAACAAGAAGTGAGAAGGAACCAACTACCAGTGGAACAAGAAGTGAGAAGGAACCAACTACCAGTGGAACAAGAAGTGAGAAGGAACCAACTACCAGTGGAACAAGAAGTGAGAAGGAACCAACTACCATTGGAACAAGAAGTGAGAAGGAACCAACTACCAGTGGAACAAGAAGTCAGAAGGAACCAACTACCAGTGGAACAAGAAGTGAGAAGGAACCAACTACCATTGGAACAAGAAGTGAGAAGGAACCAACTACCAGTGGAACAAGAAAGAACCAACTACCATTGGAACAAGAAGTGAGAAGGAACCAACTACCATTGGAACAAGAAGTCAGAAGGAATCAACTACCAGTGGAACAAGAAGTCAGAAGGAACCAACTACCAGTGGAACAAGAAGTCAGAAGGAACCAACTACCAGTGGAACAAGAAGTGAGAAGGAACCAACTACCAGTGGAACAAGAAGTGAGAAGGAACCAACTACCAGTGGAACAAGAAGTGAGAAGGAACCAACTACCAGTGGAACAAGAAGTGAGAAGGAACCAACTACCAGTGGAACAAGAAGTGAGAAGGAACCAACTACCATTGGAACAAGAAGTGAGAAGGAACCAACTACCAGTGGAACAAGAAGTCAGAAGGAACCAACTACCAGTGGAACAAAAAGTGAGAAGGAACCAACTACCATTGGAACAAGAAGTGAGAAGGAACCAACTACCAGTGGAACAAGAAGTCAGAAGGAACCAACTACCAGTGGAACAAAAAGTGAGAAGGAACCAACTACCATTGGAACAAGAAGTGAGAAGGAACCAACTACCATTGGAACAAGAAGTCAGAAGGAACCAACTACCAGTGGAACAAGAAGTCAGAAGGAACCAACTACCAGTGGAACAAGAAGTGAGAAGGAACCAACTACCATTGGAACAAGAAGTGAGAAGGAACCAACTACCATTGGAACAAATATTGAGAAGGAACCATCTACCAGTGGAACAAGAAGTCAGAAGGAACCAACTACCAGTGGAACAAGAAGTCAGAAGGAACCAACTACCAGTGGAACAAGAAGTGAGAAGGAACCAACTACCAGTGGAACAAGAAGTCAGAAGGAACCAACTACCAGTGGAACAAGAAGTCAGAAGGAACCAACTACCATTGGAACAAGAAGTGAGAAGGAACCAACTACCAGTGGAACAAGAAGTCAGAAGGAACCAACTACCAGTGGAACAAGAAGTCAGAAGGAACCAACTACCATTGGAACAAGAAGTGAGAAGGAACCATCTACCAGTGGAACAAGAAGTCAGAAGGAACCAACTACCAGTGGAACAAGAAGTGAGAAGGAACCAACTACCATTGGAACAAGAAGTGAGAAGGAACCAACTACCAGTGGAACAAGAAGTCAGAAGGAACCAACTACCAGTGGAACAAGAAGTGAGAAGGAACCAACTACCATTGGAACAAATATTGAGAAGGAACCATCTACCAGTGGAACAAGAAGTCAGAAGGAACCAACTACCAGTGGAACAAGAAGTCAGAAGGAACCAACTACCAGTGGAACAAGAAGTCAGAAGGAACCAACTACCAGTGGAACAAATATTGAGAAGGAACCAACTACCATTGGAACAAATATTGAGAAGGAACCATCTACCAGTGGAACAAGAAGTGAGAAGGAACCAACTACCATTGGAACAAATATTGAGAAGGAACCATCTACCAGTGGAACAAGAAGTCAGAAGGAACCAACTACCAGTGGAACAAGAAGTCAGAAGGAACCAACTACCAGTGGAACAAGAAGTCAGAAGGAACCAACTACCAGTGGAACAAGAAGTGAGAAGGAACCAACTACCATTGGAACAAGAAGTCAGAAGGAACCAACTACCAGTGGAACAAGAAGTCAGAAGGAACCAACTACCAGTGGAACAAGAAGTCAGAAGGAACCAACTACCAGTGGAACAAGAAGTGAGAAACAAACGTTGGCGGTAGGTAGGACACACCAGGTTATGACATGTCAAGGCAGTCCTTTTTCGGGGAATCCCGACGGGTAAGAAAAAATAGACTGAGAAGAAAAAGACATTTGATTGATTGACTGAATGATTGACTGAACGATTGACTGAATGACACTGTTCGTGTTTCAAATAGGAATTTGTTGTGCCCTCAGGTAGTAAAATCTATTTCTGGTATATTCTATTCTGTGGCCTGTGCAAGGTTGCTTATTTGGACACAGAGTTATTCAGGTTTTTATTATTGGGTTTGTGGTCCTGTGGTATACAGCACGATCAACAACGTCAATTTTGAAATAAGCAAGTAGGTTCTGAATGAAGAAGATGCAGAATGACAGCAAGGCAAGTTATAGAAATTAAATGAATTGACAAACACAAAAAACATTTGTGCAGAAATCATGGCCTCTTGTAGATTTTAAAAGGAGTCTCGCCAGTTATATAACCTAGTCATGTTCTTATGGTGATCGCCTAACAAGCTAGTATTGAGTTCTACCTTTATTTATTATAGCGCCCTAGACAACTGGCATCTCTTCTCCTGTCAGTAGTCATTGACACGTGGTCCTTCAGTCTCCGATGGAGCATGACGCGTCAACAAACTCATGCCAAGACATCCTGTCACGTGTCATCAACTTAATGTGCTTCATTGTCTTAATTATCTCTTTCATTTATGTTTCCAGTTTTCTTCTCCATGTGTTGTTTAGGTCACCTTCTACCTATTAGCCTGGGGATTTCATAGCAATAACGACCACCTTGTAATCATATCTTCAGCTTTCTTCAATGTGTGTGCTTGTCCATCAACAATGTCTTTTCTCATGTCTTATTCCACTGGTACTTGCTTGGTTCTTGTCGTCAGTACTATATTTTTTTTTATCTTGTCGTGCCATTGTAGTCCTTCTATTCAACATAAGAGCCCATTTATGGAAGCCTGTAACGTGCAGATTCCTCTTCTCCTGGCTGTATGCTTTGATTTAAGTCTTTTTCATACCTTCTTCTGGCGAGAAACTGAGTTTTTTGTTGTTGTTTTTTTTTCTTTAATGAGAAACACACGACGAAGTGTTTGCAGCAAACATTATTTAAAACGTGACCTGCTGTTGTCTTACAACGTTAGTCAAGAATAAACTTTAAAAATGTTATTTGCTGTTGTCTTCGATAAAGTAATTCTATTAACGTTAACTTAAGAATGTTAACTATTTTGTTACTTTCCTGTGAACACTGATATTACATTCGGCAAAGCTGAATACACAAAACAGTTGTTACATAGCGAGCTAGTGCGGTAGATGGTGCCAATATTGTGAGTATCACACTGAATGGTTACCTTGAAAAGAAGTGCTTGGAACAAGAGGATCATAGGGACCCATTGATAATACTCGACCTCGGCGTTTAGTGGTCGCTCAGGTGCCCGTGGTAGGTGGGCGTCGAATGGGACGTAATGAGTGTTGGAGACCCAACAGACGTTGTTGGTATAATCAACCTATAAAAGAGGGAGATGAAAACAGGATACTTGAATATGTAAGATGAGATTGGTAATGTCGGTGAGTGTTTGTTGGTGAACTCCGGCTTGCTAGTCGGCAGCGTCACTCGGAATCCCAGCATTTGTTAAATTTATCCGTGGCTAGCAAAGGATGGTGGAAGAGAAGTCTCAGATGTCAATAGAAAAGAAAATGTTGGTATTGGTAGGAGTAGACGTTAGATGTGTTATAATGGTCTACTGCATGGTATGGGCCCCGAGTAGTCCTCGGCGGGGGGGGGGGGGGGGGGGGGGGGCGTGTGAAGAGACAGAGACAGAGTAAGAGTAAGACTACTGTGCCATCAGGCATGGAATAAAGGTTGTGCATGGGACTAGCAACCTCAACACGTCAAACAAATTGTCAGTGAAACCACTGCTGCAAGAGCATGTGAATGCTTGGTGTAGTCTTGGTGTAGTCTTGGTGTAGTCTTGGTGTAGTCTTCCTGCAGGGGGCACCCGCTGAAATGGTAGATCCATGGTCCATAACGCGTGGAAAGGACAATGATTATGGTGGCCTGGTATGGGTTTATGAAATGAATGGGACTTAACAACATGTTTGATTTATGGGGAAAAAACAGAAGGAAAAAACAAAAAAAAAAGTGCCTGTAGTTAGTACTACAAGTAAGCTAGGATTGTAGGTTGATAAGGAAGTGGTGATCTAGTTGTTGGCACAAATCCCGTTTAGAACATGGCGTAACATGACGTCACAAGATTTGACTTCCTGTACAAGAAACAATCGGGACATGATAACATGGGATAAGCGCTTTGACGTCACACTACCATCATGGCTACCTTGAAGAACAAGGCCTGGAACAAGAGAATCATGGGAATCCATTGATAATACTGGATCTCTGACTCGTAAGGCAAGTTCCAGTCTCGGGGTGGACGATCATTAAAATGTATGTAAAACGTGTTGGATACCCAGCATACGTTGTTGGTGTATTCCACCTGAAATAATTGAGAGAACGTATGGGAATATGTGGAGAGGGTGGACAGGAGTAACAGATGAAGAAGAGTGACTGTTGAATAACTCATTGAATAGCTCAGTCGTTCATTCATCCTTTCATTCATTCACACGTTCACTCATTCATTCGTTCATCACCGTTCAGCTCCCCAAGGAAATTAAGCAACAATCGCATGTCAAATCTTTCCTGTCCCGCCCCATCCGATAAAGGTATTTCCATGTCTTCTTTTATCCCTTTCATTCCTGTCTCCAGGTCTCTTCTTCGTGTGTGTAGTTTTGTTGTTTGTTGATTTATGTCTCTTCTTTGTGTGTGTAGTTTTGTTGTTTGTTGATTTGTGTCTCTTCTTCGTGTGTAGTTTTGTTGTTTGTTGATTTATGTCTCTTCTTTGTGTATATAGTTTTGTTGTTTGTTGATTTATGTCTCTTCTTCGTGTGTGTAGTTTTGTTGTTTGTTGATTTATGTCTCTTCTTCGTGTATGTAGTTTTGTTGTTTGTTGATTTATGTCTCTTCTTTGTGTGTGTAGTTTTGTTGTTTGTTGATTTATGTCTCTTCTTTGTGTGTGTACTTTTGTTGTTTGTTGATTTATGTCTCTTCTTCGTGTGTGTAGTTTTGTTGTTTGTTGATTTATGTCTCTTCTTTGTGTGTGTAGTTTTGTTGTTTGTTGATTTATGTCTCTTCTTTGTGTGTGTAGTTTTGTTGTTTGTTGATTTATGTCTCTTTTACCATGTCGTTTCAAGAAAAAAATGAATGTTTTGTAACGCAACGGGTTTCCTCAGTGTGTGTCCAGCGTCTTCATCTCATCGTTCGTTCTATTGGCACTGCGAGACTTAGTAAATAAAGGAAATAAACAATCAACATCGGTCAGCATAAATTAGTTAATAATGGTTAAATAATGTAATAATGACTAATAGATGTGTCAGTTGTTACTGTAATAAATAGATGGCGCTACATGCAATACAATCAAACATTAATCAATCAGAAATATATCATTAAGTTGCGAGTAATTATGCTCTGATTTATAGTTTTGAAAAACCCCTCATTAATGAAGAAAAAAAAACAGCACCACTTAAATACCTGACTAAAATCCTCTGTATTGCTAAACGATTAAAGATTACGTTTGTTTGTTGAAGTTGATCCTTCCAAATCTTTGTTTTTATCTTTGGACAAAGACTTTTTAATGATAACTTCAGTTGCATGGTAACGTGCTTCAAATAAACTGGTATTTTATTGTATGACCTATGGCCCTCCAAATTTAGAATGTATGAGATCCTTCATTCGAGCTTTCGTCTCTTTCCATTTACATAATTCCTGCGTATTTCTGGAACAATTTACTATTCTCTTGCATTTAAAAACAAAACCCTGCCGTACTTAAACAACTCTGAAGATATAGCACATTCATACTGTCGTAACTCGAGCTGACAGTAACAAATATTTCACCTCAAACTTACTCGCCATTTTAATTAACCTTTGCTCAGAATCAATGCTTCTCAACGTGGGCCACGGCATATTTCTAAGGGGCCACAGTAAGTTCGTAATTTATGTACATTTTGTCCATCTAATATCGACTATAAGGGGGGCCACAGAGGTAACTCAGGGCCATAAGCAAAAAAAAAAAAAAATAAATAAATAAATAAAAGATTGAGAACCCCTGCTCAAGATATTCGTCTACGGAAAAAAACAATGAGTGGGTGGAGGGAAGGAATCAACAGCTGGATAAGATCTGTTTCTGTGGTCCATCAAAAGGTAATTCTCTCCACCCTTCCACAGACATTCATCCATTTATCTACCTTGCCGCTCCATACGGAGCATCTAGTCATCACTGTTGCTGGTCTCAGTTAAAGAAGCCTGAATTAAAACACATTCTCCTGCAGCAGTGGGTTTTTTTTTTTTTAGTAATTTGTTTCAAATAATTGGCATTAGTGGCTTTTTTATGACGCTCCTGAGGAACCAAAACCCATGTTCTTCCTATGTATCATCACAGAACTCTGCGTACAAGAAAGCTCAGTTCTTCCTATGTATCATCACAGAAACCTGATAACAACAAAGCTCCGTTCTTCCTATGTATCATCAGAGAACCCTGGTAACAACAAAGCTCCGTTCTTCCTATGTATCATCAGAGAACCCTGGTAACAACAAAGCTCCGTTCTTCCTATGTATTATCAGAGAACCCTGGTAACAACAAAGTTCCGTTCTTCCTAAGTATCATCAGAGAACCCTGATAACAACAAAGCTCCGTTCTTCCGATGTATCATCAGAGAACTCTGGGTACAAGAAAGCTCCATTCTTCCTATGTATCATCAGAGAACTCTGGGTACAAGAAAGCTCCATTCTTCCTATGTATAATCACAGAACCCTGGTAACAACAAAGCTCCGTTCTTCCTATGTATCATCAGAGAACTCTGGGTACAAGAAAGCTCCATTCTTCCTATGTATCATCAGAGAACTCTGCGTACAAGAAAGCTCCGTTCTTCCTATGTATCATCAGAGAACCCTGGTAACAACAAAGCTCCGTTCTTCCTATGTATCATCAGAGAACCCTGGTAACAACAAAGCTCCGTTCTTCCTATGTATCATCAGAGAACCCTGGTAACAAGAAAGCTCCGTTCTTCCTATGTATCATCAGAGAACCCTGGTAACAACAAAGCTCCGTTCTTCCTATGTATCATCAGAGAACTCTGGGAACAAGAAAGCTCCGTTCTTCCTATGTATCATCACAGAACCCTGATAACAACAAAGCTCCGTTCTTCCTATGTATCATCAGAGAACCCTGGTAACAACAAAGCTCCGTTCTTCCTATGTATTATCAGAGAACCCTGGTAACAACAAAGTTCCGTTCTTCCTAACTATCATCAGAGAACCCTAATAACAACAAAGCTCCGTTCTTCCGATGTATCATCAGAGAACTCTGGGTACAGGAAAGCTCCATTCTTCCTATGTATCATCAGAGAACTCTGCGTACAAGAAAGCTCCGTTCTTCCTATGTATCATCACAGAACCCTGGTAACAACAAAGCTCCGTTCTTCCTATGTATCATCAGAGAACCCTGGTAACAACAAAGCTCCGTTCTTCCTATGTATCATCAGAGAACCCTGGTAACAACAAAGCTCCGTTCTTCCTATGTATCATCAGAGAACCCTGGTAACAAGAAAGCTCCGTTCTTCCTATGTATCATCAGAGAACCCTGGTAACAACAAAGCTCCGTTCTTCCTATGTATTATCAGAGAACCCTGGTAACAACAAAGTTCCGTTCTTCCTAAGTATCATCAGAGAACCCTGATAACAACAAAGCTCCGTTCTTCCGATGTATCATCAGAGAACTCTGGGTACAAGAAAGCTCCATTCTTCCTATGTATCATCAGAGAACCCTGGTAACAACAAAGCTCCGTTCTTCCTATGTATCATCAGAGAACCCTGGTAACAACAAAGCTCCGTTCTTCCTATGTATCATCAGAGAACCCTGGTAACAACAAAGCTCCGTTCTTCCTATGTATCATCAGAGAACTCTGGTAACAAGAAAGCTCCGTTCTTCCTATGTATCATCAGAGAACCCTGGTAACAACAAAACTCCGTTCTTCCTATGTATCATCAGAGAACTCTGGGAACAAGAAAGCTCCGTTCTTCCTATGTATCATCAGAGAACCCTGTTAAAAACAAAGTTCCGTTCTTCCTATGTATCATCAGAGAACTCTGGGAACAACAAAAGCTCCGTTCTTTCTATGTATCATCAGAGAACCTGGGTAACAACAAAGCTCTGTTCTTCCTATGTATCATCAGAGAACCCTGTAACAAGAAAGCTCCGTTCTTCCTATGTATCATCAGAGAACCCTGGTAACAAGAAAGCTCCGTTCTTTCCTATGTATCATCAGAGAAACCTGGTAACAACAAAGCTCCGTTCTTCCTATGTATCATCAGAGAACCCAGGTAACAACAAAGCTTCGTTCTTCCTATGTATCATCAGAGAACCTGGTAACAAGAAAGCTCCGTTCTTCCTATGTATCATCAGAGAACCCTGGTAATAACAAAGCTCCGTTCTTCCTATGTATCATCAGAGAACCCTGGTAACAACAAAGCTCCGTTCTTCCTATGTATCATCAGAGAACCCTGGTAACAAGAAAGCTCCGTTCTTCCTATGTATCATCAGAGAACCCTGGTAACAACAAAGCTCCGTTCTTTTTATGTATCATCAGAGAACTATGGGAACAAGAAAGCTCCGTTCTTCCTATGTATCATCAGAGAACCCTGGTAACAACAAAGCTCCGTTCTTCCTATGTATCATCAGAGAACCCTGGTAACAACAAAGCTCCGTTCTTCCTATGTATCATCAGAGAACCCTGGTAACAACAAAGCTCCGTTCTTCCTATGTATCATCAGAAAACCCTGGTAACAACAAAGGTCCGTTCTTTTTATGTATTATCAGAGAACTATGGGAACAAGAAAGCTCCGTTCTTCCTATGTATCATCAGAGAACCCTGGTAACAACAAAGCTCCGTTCTTCCTATGTATCATCAGAGAACCCTGGTAACAACAAAGCTCCGTTCTTCCTATGTATCATCAGAGAACCCTGGTAACAACAAAGCTCCGTTCTTCCTATGTATCATCAGAGAACCCTGGTAACAACAAACCTTCGTTCTTCCTATGTATCATCAGAGAACTCTGGGAACAAGAAAGCTCCGTTCTTCCTATGTATCATCAGAGAACCCTGGTAACAACAAAGTTCCGTTCTTCCTATGTATCATCAGAGAACTCTGGGAACAAGAAAGCTCCGTTCTTTCTATGTATCATCAGAGAACCCTGGTAACAACAAAGCTCCGTTCTTCCTATGTATCATCAGAGAACCCTGGTAACAACAAACCTTCGTTCTTCCTATGTGTCATCAGAGAACCCTGGTAAAACAAAGCTCCGTTCTTCCTATGTATAATCAGAGAACCCTGGTAACAACAAAGGTCCGTTCTTTTTATGTATTATCAGAGAACTATGGGAACAAGAAAGCTCCGTTCTTCCTATGTATCATCAGAGAACCCTGGTAACAACAAAGCTCCGTTCTTCCTATGTATCATCAGAGAACCCTGGTAACAACAAAGCTCCGTTCTTCTTATGTATCATCAGAAAACCCTGGTAACAACAAAGCTCCGTTCTTCCTATGTATTATCAGAGAACTCTGGGAACAACAAAGCTCCGTTCTTCCTATATATCATCAGAGAACCCTGGTAACAACAAAGCTCCGTTCTTCCTATGTATCATCAGAGAACCCTGGTAACAACAAAGCTCCGTTCTTCCTATGTATCATCAGAGAACTCTGGGAACAAGAAAGCTCCGTTCTTTTTATGTATCATCAGAGAAACCTGGTAACAACAAAGCTCCGTTCTTCCTATGTATCATCAGAAAACCCAGGTAACAACAAAGCTCCGTTCTTCCTATGTATCATCAGAGAACCCTGGTAACAAGAAAGCTCCGTTCTTCCTATGTATCATCAGAGAACCCTGGTAACAACAAAGCTCCGTTCTTCCTATGTATCATCAGAGAACCCTGGTAACAACAGAGCTCCGTTCTTCCTATGTATCATCAGAGAACTCTTGGAACCAGAAAGCTCCGTTCTTCCTATGTATCATCAGAGAACCCTTTTAACAACAAAGCTCCGTTCTTCCTATGTATCATCAGAGAACCCTGGTAACAACAAAGCTCCGTTCTTCCTATGTATCATCAGAGAACCCTGGTAACAAGAAAGCTCCGTTCTTCCTATGTATCATCAGAGAACTCTGGGAACAAGAAAGCTCCGTTCTTTCTATGTATCATCAGAGAACCCTGGTAACAAGAAAGCTCCGTTCTTCCTATGTATCATCAGAGAACCCTGGTAACAACAAAGCTCCGTTCTTCCTATGTATCATCAGAGAACCCTGGTAACAACAAAGCTCCGTTCTTCCTATGTATCATCAGAGAACCCTGGTAACAAGAAAGCTCCGTTCTTCCTATGTATCATCAGAGAACCCTGGTAACAACAAAGCTCCGTTCTTCCTATGTATCATCAGAGACGCTTGGTAACAAGAAAGCTCCGTTCTTCCTATGTATCATCAGAGAACCCTGGTAACAACAAAGCTCCGTTCTTCCTATGTATCATCAGAGAACCCTGGTAACAACAAAGCTCCGTTCTTCCTATGTATCATCAGAGAACCCTGGTAACAAGAAAGCTCCGTTCTTCCTATGTATAATCAGAGAACCCTGGTAACAACAAAGCTCCGTTCTTCCTATGTATCATCAGAGAACTCTGGGAACAAGAAAGCTCCGTTCTTCCTATGTATCATCAGAGAACCCTGGTAACAACAAAGCTCCGTTCTTCCTATGTATCATCAGAGAACCCTGGTAACAACAAAGCTCCGTTCTTCCTATGTATCATCAGAGAACCCTGGTAACAACAAAGCTCCGTTCTTCCTATGTATCATCAGAGATATCTGGTAACAACAAAGCTCCGTTCTTCCTATGTATCATCAGAGAACTCTGGGAACAAGAAAGCTCCGTTCTTCCTATGTATCATCAGAGAACCCTGGTAACAACAAAGCTCCGTTCTTCCTATGTATCATCAGAGAACCCTGGTAACAACAAAGCTCCGTTCTTCCTATGTATCATCAGAGAACCCTGGTAACAACAAAGCTCCGTTCTTCCTATGTATCATCAGAGAACCCTGGTAACAACAAAGCTCCGTTCTTCCTATGTATCATCAGAGAACCCTGGTAACAAGAAAGCTCCGTTCTTATTATGTATCATCAGAGAACCCTGGTAACAACAAAGCTCCGTTCTTCCTATGTATCATCAGAGAACCCTGGTAACAACAAAGCTCCGTTCTTCCTATGTATCATCAGAGAACCCTGGTAACAACAAAGCTCCGTTCTTCCTATGTATCATCAGAGAACTCTGGTAACAACAAAGCTCCGTTCTTTCTATGTATCATCAGAGAACCCTGGTAACAACAAAGCTCCGTTCTTCCTATGTATCATCAGAGAACCCTGGTAACAACAAAGCTCCGTTCTTCCTATGTATCATCAGAGAACCCTGGTAACAACAAAGCTCCGTTCTTCCTATGTATCATCAGAGAACCCTGGTAACAACAAAGCTCCGTTCTTCCTATGTATCATCAGAGAACCCTGGTAACAACAAAGCTCCGTTCTTCCTATGTATCATCAGAGAACTCTGGGAACAAGAAAGCTCCGTTCTTCCTATGTATCATCAGAGAACCCTGGTAACAACAAAGCTCCGTTCTTCCTATGTATCATCAGAGAACCCTGGTAACAACAAAGCTCCGTTCTTCCTATGTATCATCAGAGAACCCTGGTAACAACAAAGCAGAGAACCCTGGTAACAACAAAGCTCCGTTCTTCCTATGTATCATC
This sequence comes from Oreohelix idahoensis, assembly GCA_024509875.1. NCBI lineage: Eukaryota > Metazoa > Mollusca > Gastropoda > Stylommatophora > Oreohelicidae > Oreohelix > Oreohelix idahoensis. The sequence continues at coordinate 49,917 of JAMPIV010007950.1, forward strand.
AGAGAACCCTGGTAACAACAAAGCTCCGTTCTTCCTATGTATCATCAGAGAACCCTGGTAACAACAAAGCTCCGTTCTTCCTATGTATCATCAGAGAACCCTGGTAACAACAAAGCTCCGTTCTTCCTATGTATCATCAGAGAACCCTGGTAACAACAAAGCTCCGTTCTTCCTATGTATCATCAGAGAACCCTGGTAACAACAAAGCTCCGTTCTTCCTATGTATCATCAGAGAACTCTGGGAACAACAAAGCTCCGTTCTTCCTATGTATCATCAGAGAACCCTGGTAACAACAAAGCTCCGTTCTTCCTATGTATTATCACAGAACCCTGGTAACAATAAAGCTCCGTTATTCCTATGTATCATCAGAGAACCGTGGTAACAACAAAGCTCCGTTCTTCCTATGTATCATCAGAGAACCCTGGTAACAACAAAGCTCCGTTCTTCCTATGTATCATCAGAGAACCCTGGTAACAACAAAGCTCCGTTCTTCCTATGTATCATCAGAGAACCCTGGTAACAACAAAGCTCCGTTCTTCCTATGTATCATCAGAGAACTCTGGGAACAAGAAAGCTCCGTTCTTTCTATGTATCATCAGAGAACCCTGGAACAACAAAGCTCCGTTCTTCCCATGTATCATCAGAGAACCCTGGTAACAACAAAGCTCCGTTCTTCCTATGTATCATCAGAGAACCCTGGTAACAACAAAGCTCCGTTCTTTCTATGTATCATCAGAGAACCCTGGAACAACAAAGCTCCGTTCTTCCCATGTATCATCAGAGAACCCTGGTAACAACAAAGCTCCGTTCTTCCTATGTATCATCAGAGAACCCTGGTAACAACAAAGCTCCGTTCTTCTTATGTATCATCAGAGAACCCTGGTAACAACAAAGCTCCGTTCTTCCTATGTATCATCAGAGAACCCTGGTAACAACAAAGCTACGTTCTTCCTACGTATCATCAGAGAACCCTGGTAACAAGAAAGCTCCGTTCTTCTTATGTATCATCAGAGAACCCTGGTTTCAACAAAGCTCCGTTCTTCCTATGTATCATCAGAGAACTCTGGGAACAACAAAGCTCCGTTCTTCCTATATATCATCAGAGATCCCTGGTAACAACAAAGCTCCGTTCTTCCTATGTATCATCAGAGAACTCTGGAAACAAGAAAGCTCCGTTCTTCTTATGTATCATCAGAGAACTCTGCGTACAAGAAAGCTCCATTCTTCCTATGTATCATCAGAGAACCCTGGTAACAACAAAGCTCCGTTCTTCCTATGTATCATCAGAGAACCCTGGTAACAACAAAGCTCCGTTCTTCCTATGTATCATCAGAGAACCCTGGTAACAAGAAAGCTCCGTTCTTCCTATGTATCATCAGAGAACCCTGGTAACAACAAAGCTCCGTTCTTCCTATGTATCATCAGAGAACTCTGGGAACAAGAAAGCTCCGTTCTTCCTATGTATCATCACAGAACCCTGATAACAACAAAGCTCCGTTCTTCCTATGTATCATCAGAGAACCCTGGTAACAACAAAGCTCCGTTCTTCCTATGTATTATCAGAGAACCCTGGTAACAACAAAGTTCCGTTCTTCCTAAGTATCATCAGAGAACCCTGATAACAACAAAGCTCCGTTCTTCCGATGTATCATCAGAGAACTCTGGGTACAAGAAAGCTCCATTCTTCCTATGTATCATCAGAGAACTCTGGGTACAAGAAAGCTCCATTCTTCCTATGTATCATCAGAGAACTCTGCGTACAAGAAAGCTCCGTTCTTCCTATGTATCATCAGAGAACCCTGGTAACAACAAAGCTCCGTTCTTCCTATGTATCATCAGAGAACCCTGGTAACAACACAGCTCCGTTCTTCCTATGTATCATCAGAGAACCCTGGTAACAAGAAAGCTCCGTTCTTCCTATGTATCATCAGAGAACCCTGGTAACAACAAAACTCCGTTCTTCCTATGTATCATCAGAGAACTCTGGGAACAAGAAAGCTCCGTTCTTCCTATGTATCATCAGAGAACCCTGTTAAAAACAAAGTTCCGTTCTTCCTATGTATCATCAGAGAACTCTGGGAACAAGAAAGCTCCGTTCTTTCTATGTATCATCAGAGAACCCTGGTAACAACAAAGCTCTGTTCTTCCTATGTATCATCAGAGAACCCAGGTAACAAGAAAGCTCCGTTCTTCCTATGTATCATCAGAGAACCCTGGTAACAAGAAAGCTCCGTTCTTCCTATGTATCATCAGAGAACCCTGGTAACAACAAAGCTCCGTTCTTCCTATGTATCATCAGAGAACCCTGGTAACAACAAAGCTCCGTTCTTCCTATGCATCATCAGAGAACTCTGGGAACAAGAAAGCTCCGTTCTTCCTATGTATCATCAGAGAACCCTGGTAACAACAAAGCTCCGTTCTTCCTATGTATCATCAGAGAACCCTGGTAACAACAAAGCTCCGTTCTTCCTATGTATCATCAGAGAACCCTGGTAACAACAAACCTTCGTTCTTCCTATGTGTCATCAGAGAACCCTGGTAAAACAAAGCTCCGTTCTTCCTATGTATAATCAGAGAACCCTGGTAACAACAAAGGTCCGTTCTTTTTATGTATTATCAGAGAACTATGGGAACAAGAAAGCTCCGTTCTTCCTATGTATCATCAGAGAACCCTGGTAACAACAAAGCTCCGTTCTTCCTATGTATCATCAGAGAACCCTGGTAACAACAAAGCTCCGTTCTTCCTATGTATCATCAGAGAACCCTGGTAACAACAAAGCTCCGTTCTTCCTATGTATCATCAGAAAACCCTGGTAACAACAAAGGTCCGTTCTTTTTATGTATTATCAGAGAACTATGGGAACAAGAAAGCTCCGTTCTTCCTATGTATCATCAGAGAACCCTGGTAACAACAAAGCTCCGTTCTTCCTATGTATCATCAGAGAACCCTGGTAACAACAAAGCTCCGTTCTTCCTATGTATCATCAGAGAACCCTGGTAACAACAAAGCTCCGTTCTTCCTATGTATCATCAGAGAACCCTGGTAACAACAAAGCTCCGTTCTTCCTATGTATCATCAGAGAACCCTGGTAACAACAAACCTTCGTTCTTCCTATGTGTCATCAGAGAACCCTGGTAAAACAAAGCTCCGTTCTTCCTATGTATAATCAGAGAACCCTGGTAACAACAAAGGTCCGTTCTTTTTATGTATTATCAGAGAACTATGGGAACAAGAAAGCTCCGTTCTTCCTATGTATCATCAGAGAACCCTGGTAACAACAAAGCTCCGTTCTTCCTATGTATCATCAGAGAACCCTGGTAACAACAAAGCTCCGTTCTTCCTATGTATCATCAGAGAACCCTGGTAACAACAAAGCTCCGTTCTTCCTATGTATCATCAGAAAACCCTGGTAACAACAAAGGTCCGTTCTTTTTATGTATTATCAGAGAACAAAGCTCCGTTCTTCCTATGTATCATCAGAGAACCCTGGTAACAACAAAGCTCCGTTCTTCCTATGTATCATCAGAGAACCCTGGTAACAACAAAGCTCCGTTCTTCCTATGTATCATCAGAGAACCCTGGTAACAACAAAGCTCCGTTCTTCCTATGTATCATCAGAAAACCCTGGTAACAACAAAGCTCCGTTCTTCCTATGTATTATCAGAGAACTCTGGGAACAACAAAGCTCCGTTCTTCCTATATATCATCAGAGAACCCTGGTAACAAGAAAGCTCCGTTCTTCCTATGTATCATCAGAGAACCCTGATAAAAACAAAGCTCCGTTCTTCCTATGTATCATCAGAGAACTCTGGGAACAAGAAAGCTCCGTTCTTTTTATGTATCATCAGAGAACCCTGGTAACAACAAAGCTCCGTTCTTCCTATGTATCATCAGAGAACCCAGGTAACAACAAAGCTCCGTTCCTCCTATGTATCATCAGAGAACCCTGGTAACAACAAAGCTCCGTTCTTCCTATGCATCATCAGAGAACCCTGGTAACAACAAAGCTCCGTTCTTCCTATGTATCATCAGAGAACCCTGATAACAACAAAGCTCCGTTCTTCCTATGCATCATAAGAGAACTCTGGGAACAAGAAAGCTCCGTTCTTCCTATGTATCATCAGAGAACCCTGGTAACAACAAAGCTCCGTTCTTCCTATGTATCATCAGAGAACCCTGGTAACAACAAAGCTTCGTTCTTCCTATGTGTCATCAGAGAACCCTGGTAAAACAAAGCTCCGTTCTTCCTATATATCATCAGAGAACCCTGGTAACATGAAAGATCTGTTCTTACTATGTATCATCAGGGAACCCTCGTAACAAGAAAGCTCCGTTCTTCCTATGTATCATCAGAGAACCCTGGTAACAACAACGCTCCGTTCTTCCTATGTATCATCAGAGAACCCTGGTAACAACAAAGCTCCGTTCTTCCTATGTATCATCAGAGAACCCTGGTAACAAGAAAGCTCCGTTCTTCCTATGTATCATCAGAGAACCCTGGTAACAACAAAGCTCCGTTCTTCCTATGTATTATCACAGAACCCTGGTAACAACAAAGCTCCGTTCTTCCTATGTATCATCAGAGAACCCTGGTAACAACAAAGCTCCGTTCTTCCTATGTATCATCAGAGAACCGTGGTAACAACAAAGCTCCGTTCTTCTTATGTATCATCAGAGAACCCTGGTAACAAGAAAGCTCCGTTCTTCCTATGTATAATCAGAGAACCCTGGTAACAACAGAGCTCCGTTCTTCCTATGTATCATCAGAGAACTCTGGGAACAAAAAAGCTCCGTTCTTACTATGTATCATCAGAGAACCCGTTTAACAAAAAAGCTCCGTTCTTCCTATGTATCATCAGAGAACCCTGGTAACAACAAAGCTCCGTTCTTCCTATGTATCATCAGAGAACCCTGGTAACAACAAAGCTCCGTTCTTCCTATGTATCATCAGAGAACCCTGGTAACAACAAAGCTACGTTCTTCCTATATATCATCAAAGAACTCTGGTATCAAGAAAGCTCCGTTCTTTCTATGTATCATCAGAGAACCCTGGAACAACAAAGCTCCGTTCTTCCCATGTATCATCAGAGAACCCTGGTAACAACAAAGCTCCGTTCTTCCTATGTATCATCAGAGAACCCTGGTAACAACAAAGCTCCGTTCTTCCTATGTATCATCAGAGAACCCTGGTAACAACAAAGCTCCGTTCTTCCTATGTATCATCAGAGAACCCTGGTAACAACAAAGCTCCGTTCTTCCTATGTATCATCAGAGAACCCTGGTAACAAGAAAGCTCCGTTCTTCTTATGTATCATCAGAGAACCGTGGTAACAACAAAGCTCCGTTCTTCCTATGTATCATCAGAGAACCGTGGTAACAACAAAGCTCAGTTCTTCTTTTGTATCATCAGAGAACCCTGGTAACAAGAAAGCTCCGTTCTTCCTATGTATAATCAGAGAACCCTGGTAACAACAAAGCTCCGTTCTTCCTATGTATCATCACAGAACTCTGGGAACAAGAAAGCTCCGTTCTTTCTATGTATCATCAGAGAACCCTGGTAACAACAAACCTTCGTTCTTCCTATGTGTCATCAGAGAACCCTGGTAAAACAAAGCTCCGTTCTTCCTATGTATAATCAGAGAACCCTGGTAACAACAAAGGTCCGTTCTTTTTAAGTATTATCAGAGAACCCTGGTAACAACAAAGCTCCGTTCTTCCTATGTATCATCAGAGAACCCTGGTAACAACAAAGCTCCGTTCTTCCTATGTATCATCAGAAAACCCTGGTAACAACAAAGGTCCGTTCTTTTTATGTATTATCAGAGAACTATGGGAACAAGAAAGCTCCGTTCTTCCTATGTATCATCAGAGAACCCTGGTAACAACAAAACTCCGTTCTTCCTATGTATCATCAGAGAACTCTGGGAACAAGAAAGCTCCGTTCTTCCTATGTATCATCAGAGAACCCTGTTAAAAACAAAGTTCCGTTCTTCCTATGTATCATCAGAGAACTCTGGGAACAAGAAAGCTCCGTTCTTTCTATGTATCATCAGAGAACCCTGGTAACAACAAAGCTCTGTTCTTCCTATGTATCATCAGAGAACCCAGGTAACAAGAAAGCTCCGTTCTTCCTATGTATCATCAGAGAACCCTGGTAACAAGAAAGCTCCGTTCTTCCTATGTATCATCAGAGAACCCTGGTAACAACAAAGCTCCGTTCTTCCTATGTATCATCAGAGAACCCTGGTAACAACAAAGCTCCGTTCTTCCTATGCATCATCAGAGAACTCTGGGAACAAGAAAGCTCCGTTCTTCCTATGTATCATCAGAGAACCCTGGTAACAACAAAGCTCCGTTCTTCCTATGTATCATCAGAGAACCCTGGTAACAACAAACCTTCGTTCTTCCTATGTGTCATCAGAGAACCCTGGTAAAACAAAGCTCCGTTCTTCCTATGTATCATCAGAGAACCCTGGTAACAACAAAGCTCCGTTCTTCCTATGTATCATCAGAGAACCCTGGTAACAACAAAGCTCCGTTCTTCCTATGTATCATCAGAGAACCCTGGTAACAACAAAGCTACGTTCTTCCTATATATCATCAAAGAACTCTGGGATCAAGAAAGCTCCGTTCTTTCTATGTATCATCAGAGAACCCTGGAACAACAAAGCTCCGTTCTTCCCATGTATCATCAGAGAACCCTGGTAACAACAAAACTCCGTTCTTCCTATGTATCATCAGAGAACCCTGGTAACAACAAAGCTCCGTTCTTCCTATGTATCATCAGAGAACCCTGGTAACAACAAAGCTCCGTTCTTCCTATGTATCATCAGAGAACCCTGGTAACAACAAAGCTACGTTCTTCCTATGTATCATCAGAGAACCCTGGTAACAAGAAAGCTCGGTTCTTCTTATGTATCATCAGAGAACCGTGGTAACAACAAAGCTCCGTTCTTCCTATGTATCATCAGAGAACCGTGGTAACAACAAAGCTCAGTTCTTCTTTTGTATCATCAGAGAACCCTGGTAACAAGAAAGCTCCGTTCTTCCTATGTATAATCAGAGAACCCTGGTAACAACAAAGCTCCGTTCTTCCTATGTATCATCACAGAACTCTGGGAACAAGAAAGCTCCGTTCTTTCTATGTATCATCAGAGAACCCTGGTAACAACAAACCTTCGTTCTTCCTATGTGTCATCAGAGAACCCTGGTAAAACAAAGCTCCGTTCTTCCTATGTATAATCAGAGAACCCTGGTAACAACAAAGGTCCGTTCTTTTTAAGTATTATCAGAGAACCCTGGTAACAACAAAGCTCCGTTCTTCCTATGTATCATCAGAGAACCCTGGTAACAACAAAGCTCCGTTCTTCCTATGTATCATCAGAGAACCCTGGTAACAACAAAGCTCCGTTCTTCCTATGTATTATCAGAGAACTATGGGAACAAGAAAGCTCCGTTCTTCCTATGTATCATCAGAGAACCCTGGTAACAACAAAGCTCCGTTCTTCCTATGTATCATCAGAGAACCCTGGTAACAACAAAGCTCCGTTCTTCCTATGTATCATCAGAGAACCCTGTTAAAAACAAAGTTCCGTTCTTCCTATGTATCATCAGAGAACTCTGGGAACAAGAAAGCTCCGTTCTTTCTATGTATCATCAGAGAACCCTGGTAACAACAAAGCTCTGTTCTTCCTATGTATCATCAGAGAACCCAGGTAACAAGAAAGCTCCGTTCTTCCTATGTATCATCAGAGAACCCTGGTAACAACAAAGCTCCGTTCTTCCTATGTATCATCAGAGAACCCCGGTAACAACAAAGCTCCGTTCTTCCTATGTATCATCAGAGAACCCTGGTAACAACAAAGCTCCGTTCTTCCTATGCATCATCAGAGAACTCTGGGAACAAGAAAGCTCCGTTCTTCCTATGTATCATCAGAGAACCCTGGTAACAACAAAGCTCCGTTCTTCCTATGTATCATCAGAGAACCCTGGTAACAACAAACCTTCGTTCTTCCTATGTGTCATCAGAGAACCCTGGTAAAACAAAGCTCCGTTCTTCCTATGTATAATCAGAGAACCCTGGCAACAACAAAGGTCCGTTCTTCCTATGTATCATCAGAGAACCCTGGTAACAACAAAGCTCCGTTCTTCCTATGTATCATCAGAGAACCCTGGTAACAACAAAGCTCCGTTCTTCCTATGTATCATCAGAAAAACCTGGTAACAACAAAAAAGCTCCGTTCGTTCTTCCTATGTATCATCAGAGAACCCTGGTAACAACAAAGCTCCGTTCTTCCTATGTATCATCAGAGAACCCTGGTAACAACAAAGCTCCGTTCTTCCTATGTATCATCAGAGAACCCTGGTAACAACAAAGCTCCGTTCTTCCTATGTATCATCAGAGAACCCTGGTAACAACAAAGCTCCGTTCTTCCTATGTATCATCAGAGAACCCTGGTAACAACAAAGCTCCGTTCTTCCTATGTATCATCAGAGAACCCTGGTAACAACAAAGCTCCGTTCTTCCTATGTATCATCAGAGAACCCTGGTAACAAGAAAGCTCCGTTCTTCCTATGTATCATCAGAGAACCCTGGTAACAACAAAGCTCCGTTCTTCCTATGTATCATCAGAGAACCCTGGTAACAACAAAGCTCCGTTCTTCCTATGTATCATCAGAGAACCCTGGTAACAACAAAGCTCCGTTCTTCCTATGTATCATCAGAGAACCCTGGTAACAAGAAAGCTCCGTTCTTCCTATGTATCATCAGAGAACCCTGGTAACAACAAAGCTCCGTTCTTCCTATGTATCATCAGAGAACTCTGGGAACAACAAAGCTCCGTTCTTCCTATGTATCATCAGAGAACCCTGGTAACAACAAAGCTCCGTTCTTCCTATGTATCATCAGAGAACCCTGGTAACAACAAAGCTCCGTTCTTCCTATGTATCATCAGAGAACCCTGGTAACAACAAAGCTCCGTTCTTCCTATGTATCATCAGAGAACCCTGGTAACAACAAAGCTCCGTTCTTCCTATGTATCATCAGAGAACCCTGGTAACAACAAAGCTCCGTTCTTCCTATGTATCATCAGAGAACCCTGGTAACAACAAAGCTCCGTTCTTCCTATGTATCATCAGAGAACCCTGGAAACATCAAAGCTCCGTTCTTCCTATATATCATCAGAGAAACCTTTTAACAACAAAGCTACGTTCTTCCTATGTATCATCAGAGAACCCTGGTAACAACAAAGCTCCGTTCTTCCTATGTATCATCAGAGAACCCTGGTAACAACAAAGCTCCGTTCTTCCTATGTAGCATCAGTGAACCCCTGGAACAACAAAGCTCCGTTCTTCCTATGTATCATCAGAGAACCCTGGTAACAACAAAGCTCCGTTCTTCCTATGTATCATCAGAGAACCCTGGTAACAACAAAGCTCCGTTCTTCCTATGTATCATCAGAGAACCCTGGTAACAACAAAGCTCCGTTCTTCCTATATATCATCAGAGAAAGCTCCGTTCTTCCTATGTATCATCAGAGAACCCTGGTAACAACAAAGCTCCGTTCTTCCTATGTATCATCAGAGAACCCTGGTAACAACAAAGCTCCGTTCTTCCTATGTATCATCAGAGAACCCTGGTAACAACAAAGCTCCGTTCTTCCTATGTATCATCAGAGAACCCTGGTAACAACAAAGCTCCGTTCTTCCTATGTATCATCAGAGAACCCTGGTAACAAGAAAGCTCCGTTCTTCCTATGTATCATCAGAGAACCCTGGTAACAACAAAGCTCCGTTCTTCCTATGTATCATCAGAGAACCCTGGTAACAACAAAGCTCCGTTCTTCCTATGTATCATCAGAGAACCCTGGTAACAACAAAGCTCCGTTCTTCCTATGTATCATCAGAGAACCCTGGTAACAACAAAGCTCCGTTCTTCCTATGTATCATCAGAGAACCCTGGTAACAACAAAGCTCCGTTCTTCCTATGTATCATCAGAGAACCCTGGTAACAACAAAGCTCCGTTCTTCCTATGTATCATCAGAGAACCCTGGTAACAACAAAGCTCCGTTCTTTTTTATGTATCATCAGAGAACCCTGGTAACAAGAAAGCTCCGTTCTTCCTATGTATCATCAGAGAACCCTGGTAACAACAAAGCTCCGTTCTTCCTATGTATCATCAGAGAACCCTGGTAACAACAAAGCTCCGTTCTTCCTATGTATCATCAGAGAACCCTGGTAACAACAAAGCTCCGTTCTTCCTATGTATCATCAGAGAACCCTGGTAACAACAAAGCTCCGTTCTTCCTATGTATCATCAGAGAACCCTGATAACAACACTGGGAACAAGAAAGCTCCGTTCTTCCTATGTATCATCAGAGAACCCTGGTAACAACAAAGCTCCGTTCTTCCTATGTATCATCAGAGAACCCTGGTAACAACAAAGCTCCGTTCTTCCTATGTATCATCAGAGAACCCTGGTAACAACAAAGCTCCGTTCTTCCTATGCATCATCAGAGAACTCTGGGAACAACAAAGCTTCGTTCCTACTATACGTCATCAGAGATTCTTGGTATCAGAGAACCCTGGTAACAACAAAGCTCCGTTCTTCCTATGTATCATCAGAGAACCCTGGTAACAACAAAGCTCCGTTCTTCCTATGTATCATCAGAGAACCCTGGTAACAACAACGCTCCGTTCTTCCTATGTATCATCATCAGAGAACCCTGGGAACAACAAAGCTCCGTTCTTCCTATGTATCATCATCAGAGAACCCCGGTAACAACAAAGCTCCGTTCTTCCTATGTATCATCAGAGAACCCTGGTAACAACAAAGCTCCGTTCTTCCTATGTATCATCAGAGAACCCTGGTAAAACAACAAAGCTCCGTTCTTCCTATGTATCATCAGAGAACCCTGGTAACAACAAAGCTCCGTTCTTCCTATGTATCATCAGAGAACCCTCTGGGTAACAACAAAGCTCCGTTCTTCCTATGTATCATCAGAGAACCCTGGTAACAACAAAGCTCCGTTCTTCCTATGTATCATCAGAGAACCCTGGTAACAACAAAGCTCCGTTCTTCCTATGTATCATCAGAGAACCCTGGTAACAACAAAGCTCCGTTCTTCCTATGTATCATCAGAGAACCCTGGTAACAACAAAGCTCCGTTCTTCCTATGTATCATCAGAGAACCCTGGTAACAACAAAGCTCCGTTCTTCCTATGTATCATCAGAGAACCCTGGTAACAACAAAGCTCCGTTCTTCCTATGTATCATCAGAGAACCCTGGTAACAACAAAGCTCCGTTCTTCCTATGTATCATCAGAGAACCCTGGTAACAACAAAGCTCCGTTCTTCCTATGTATCATCAGAGAACCCTGGTAACAACAAAGCTCCGTTCTTCCTATGTATCATCAGAGAACCCTGGTAACAACAAAGCTCCGTTCTTCCTATGTATCATCACAGAACCCTGATAACAACAAAGCTCCGTTCTTCCTATGTATCATCAGAGAACCCTGGTAACAACAAAGCTCCGTTCTTCCTATGTATCATCAGAGAACCCTGGTAACAACAAAGCTCCGTTCTTCCTATGTATCATCAGAGAACCCTGGTAACAACAAAGCTCCGTTCTTCCTATGTATCATCAGAGAACCCAGGTAACAAGAAAGCTCCGTTCTTTCTATGTATCATCAGAGAACCCTGGTAACAACAAAGCTCTGTTCTTCCTATGTATCATCAGATAACCCTGGTAACAACAAAGCTCCGTTCTTCCTATGTATCATCAGAGAACCCTGGTAACAACAAAGCTCCGTTCTTCCTATGTATCATCAGAGAACCCTGGTAACAACAAAGCTCCGTTCTTCCTATGTATCATCAGAGAACCCTGGTAACAACAAAGCTCCGTTCTTCCTATGTATCATCAGAGAACCCTGGTAACAAGAAAGCTCCGTTCTTCCTATGTATCATCAGAGAACCCTGGTAACAACAAAGCTCCGTTCTTCCTATGTATCATCAGAGAACTCTGGGAACAAGAAAGCTCCGTTCTTTTTATGTATCATCAGAGAACCCTGGTAACAACAAAGCTCCGTTCTTCCTATGTATCATCAGAGAACCCTGGTAACAACAAAGCTCCGTTCTTCCTATGTATCATCAGAGAACTCTGGGAACAAGAAAGCTCCGTTCTTCCTATGTATCATCAGAGAACCCTGATAACAACAAAGCTTCGTTCTTCCTATGTGTCATCAGAGAACCCTGGTAAAACAAAGCTCCGTTCTTCCTATGTATCATCAGAGAACTCTGGGAACAAGAAAGCTCCGTTCTTTTTATGTATCATCAGAGAAACCTGGTAACAACAAAGCTCCGTTCTTCCTATGTATCATCAGAGAACCCAGGTAACAACAAAGCTCCGTTCCTCCTATGTATCATCAGAGAACCCTGGTAACAAGAAAGCTCCGTTCTTCCTATGTATCATCAGAGAACCCTGGTAACAAGAAAGCTCCGTTCTTCCTATGTATAATCAGAGAACCCTGGTAACAACAGAGCTCCGTTCTTCCTATGTATCATCAGAGAACTCTTGGAACCAGAAAGCTCCGTTCTTCCTATGTATCATCAGAGAACCCTGGTAACAACAAAGCTCCGTTCTTCCTATGTATCATCAGAGAACTCTGGGAACAAGAAAGCTCCGTTCTTTCTATGTATCATCAGAGAACCCTGGTAACAACAAAGCTCTGTTCTTCCTATGTATCATCAGAAAACCCAGGTAACAACAAAGCTCCGTTCCTCCTATGTATCATCAACAACCTCTGGGTAACAACAAAGCTCCTAATTTCCTATGTATCATCAGAGAACCCTGGTAACAACAAAGCTCCGTTCTTCCTATCATCAGAGAACCCTGGGTAACATTTGAAAGCTGTTCTTCTATGTATCATCAGAGAACCCTGGTAACAACAAAGCTCCGTTCTTCCTATGTATCATCAGAGAACCCTGGTAACAACAAAGCTCTCGTTCTTCCTATGTATTTTTTCATCAGAGAACCCTGGTAACAACAAAAAAGTTTCTCCGTTCTTTCCTTCCTATGTATCATCAGAGAACCCTGTAACAACAAAGCTCCGTTCTTCCTATGTATCATCAGAGAACCCTGGTAACAAAACAAAAAAACAACCAAAGCTCCGTTTCTTCTATGTATCATCAGAGAACCCTGGGTAAAAAACAAAGCTCCGTTCTTCCTATGTATCATCAGAGAACCCTGGTAACAACAAAGCTCCGTTCTTCCTATGTATCATCAGAGAACCCTGGGTAACAACAAAGCTCCGTTCTTCCTATGTATCATCAGAGAACCCTGGTAACAACAAAGCTCCGTTCTTCCTATGTATCATCAGAGAACCCTGGTAACAACAAAGCTCCGTTCTTCCTATGTATCATCAGAGAACTCTGGGAACAAGAAAGCTCCGTTCTTCCTATGTATCATCAGAGAACCCTGGTAACAACAAAGCTCCGTTCTTCCTATGTATCATCAGAGAACCCTGGTAACAACAAAGCTCCGTTCTTCCTATGTATCATCAGAGAACCCTGGTAACAACAAAGCTCCGTTCTTCCTATGTATCATCAGAGAACCCTGGTAACAACAAAGCTCCGTTCTTCCTATGTATCATCAGAGAACCCTGGTAACAACAAAGCTCCGTTCTTCCTATGTATCATCAGAGAACCCTGGTAACAACAACAAAGCTCCGTTCTTCCTATGTATCATCAGAGAACCCTGGTAACAACAAAGCTCCGTTCTTTCCTATGTATCATCAGAGAACCCTGGTAACAACAAAGCTCCGTTCTTCCTATGTATCATCAGAGAACCCTGGTAACAACAAAGCTCCGTTCTTCCTATGTATCATCAGAGAACCCTGGTAACAACAAAGCTCCGTTCTTCCTATGTATCATCAGAGAACCCTGGTAACAACAAAGCTCCGTTCTTCCTATGTATCATCAGAGAACCCTGGTAACAACAAAGCTCCGTTCTTCCTATGTATCATCAGAGAACTCTGGAAACAAGAAAGCTCCGTTCTTCCTATGTATCATCAGAGAACCCTGGTAACAACAAAGCTCCGTTCTTCCTATGTATCATCAGAGAACCCTGGTAACAACAAAGCTCCGTTCTTCCTATGTATCATCAGAGAAAACCCTGGTAACACCTAACCTCCTTTCTTCCTATGTATCATCAGAGAACCCTGGTAACAACAAAGCTCCGTTCTTCCTATGTATCATCAGAGAACCCTGGTAACAACAAAGCTCCGTTCTTCCTATGTATCATCAGAGAACCCTGGTAACAACAAAGCTCCGTTCTTCCTATGTATCATCAGAGAACCCTGGTAACAACAAAGCTCCGTTCTTCCTATGTATCATCAGAGAACCCTGGTAACAACAAAGCTCCGTTCTTCCTATGTATCATCAGAGAACCCTGGTAACAACAAAGCTCCGTTCTTCCTATGTATCATCAGAGAACCCTGGTAACAACAAAGCTCCGTTCTTCCTATGTATCATCAGAAAACCCTGGTAACAACAAAGCTCCGTTCTTCCTATGTATCATCAGAGAACCCTGGTAACAAGAAAGCTCCGTTCTTCCTATGTATCATCAGAGAACCCTGGTAACAACAAAGCTCCGTTCTTCCTATGTATCATCAGAGAACCCTGGTAACAAGAAAGCTCCGTTCTTCCTATGTATCATCAGAGAACCCTGGTAACAACAAAGCTCCGTTCTTCCTATGTATCATCAGAGAACCCTGGTAACAACAAAGCTCCGTTCTTCCTATGTATCATCAGAGAACCCTGGTAACAACAAAGCTCCCGTTCTTCCTATGTATCATCAGAGAACCCTGGTAACAACAAAGCACCGTTCTTCCTATGTATCATCAGAGAACCCTGGTAACAACAAAGCTCCGTTCTTCCTATGTATCATCAGAGAACCCTGGTAACAACAAAGCTCCGTTCTTCCTATGTATTATCAGAGAACCCTGGTAACAACAAAGTTCCGTTCTTCCTAAGTATCATCAGAGAACTCTGGGAACAAAAAAGTTCCGTTCTTCCTATGTATCATCAGAGAACCCTGGTAACAACAAAGCTCCGTTCTTCCTATGTATCATCAGAGAACCCTGGTAACAACCCAAAGCTCGTTCTTCCTATGTATCATCAGAGAACCCTGGTAACAACAAAGCTCCGTTTCTTCCTATGTATCATCAGAGAACCCTGGTTACAACAACAAAGCTCCGTTCTTCCTATGTATCATCAGAGAACCCTGTGGTAACAAGAAAGCTCCGTTCTTCCTATGTATCATCAGAGAACCCTGGTAACAACAAAGCTCCGTTCTTCCTATGTATCATCAGAGAACCCTGGTAACAACAAAGCTCCGTTCTTCCTATGTATCATCAGAGAACGCGCTAGCGTACGAACAAAGCCCCTGGTTCAGAGAACAACAAGAAAGCTCCGTTCTTCCTATGTATCATCAGAGAACCCTGGTAACAAGAAAGCTCCGTTCTTCCTATGTATCATCAGAGAACCCTGGTAACAACAAAGCTCCGTTCTTCCTATGTATCATCAGAGAACCCTGGTAACAACAAAGCTCCGTTCTTCCTATGTATCATCAGAGAACCCTGGTAACAACAAAGCTCCGTTCTTCCTATGTATCATCAGAGAACCCTGGTAACAACAAAGCTCCGTTCTTCCTATGTATCATCAGAGAACTCTGGGAACAAGAAAGCTCCGTTCTTCCTATGTATCATCAGAGAACCCTGGTAACAAGAAAGCTCCGTTCTTCCTATGTATCATCAGAGAACCCTGGTAACAACAAAGCTCCGTTCTTCCTATGTATCATCAGAGAACCCTGGTAACAACAAAGCTCCGTTCTTCCTATGTATCATCAGAGAACCCTGGTAACAACAAAGCTCCGTTCTTCCTATGTATCATCAGAGAACCCTGGTAACAACAAAGCTCCGTTCTTCCTATGTATCATCAGAGAACTCTGGGAACAAGAAAGCTCCGTTCTTTCTATGTATCATCAGAGAACCCTGGTAACAACAAAGCTCCGTTCTTCCTATGTATCATCAGAGAACCCTGGTAACAACAAAGCTCCGTTCTTCCTATGTATCATCAGAGAACCCTGGTAACAAGAAAGCTCCGTTCTTCTTATGTATCATCAGAGAACCCTGGTAACAACAAAGCTCCGTTCTTCCTATGTATCATCAGAGAACCCTGGTAACAACAAAGCTCCGTTCTTCCTATGTATCATCAGAGAACCGTGGTAACAACAAAGCTCCGTTCTTCTTATGTATCATCAGAGAACCCTGGTAACAACAAAGCTCCGTTCTTCCTATGTATCATCAGAGAACCCTGGTAACAACAAAGCTCCGTTCTTCCTATGTATCATCAGAGAACCCTGGTAACAACAAAGCTCCGTTCTTCCTATGTATCATCAGAGAACCCTGGTAACAACAAAGCTCCGTTCTTCCTATGTATCATCAGAGAACCCTGGTAACAACAAAGCTCCGTTCTTCCTATGTATCATCAGAGAACCCTGGTAACAACAAAGCTCCGTTCTTCCTATGTATCATCAGAGAACCCTGGTAACAACAAAGCTCCGTTCTTCCTATGTATCATCAGAGAACCCTGGTAACAACAAAGCTCCGTTCTTCCTATGTATCATCAGAGAACCCTGGTAACAACAAAGCTCCGTTCTTCCTATGTATCATCAGAGAACTCTGGGAACAAGAAAGCTCCGTTCTTCCTATGTATCATCAGAGAACCCTGGTAACAACAAAGCTCCGTTCTTCCTATGTATCATCAGAGAACCCTGGTAACAACAAAGCTCCGTTCTTCCTATGTATCATCAGAGAACCCTGGTAACAACAAAGCTCCGTTCTTCCTATGTATCATCAGAGAACCCTGGTAACAACAAAGCTCCGTTCTTCCTATGTATCATCAGAGAACCCTGGTAACAACAAAGCTCCGTTCTTCCTATGTATCATCAGAGAACCCTGGTAACAACAAAGCTCCGTTCTTCCTATGTATCATCAGAGAACCCAGGTAACAACAAAGCTCCGTTCCTCCTACGTATCATCAGAGAACCCTGGTAACAACAAAGCTTCGTTCTTCCTATGCATCATCAGAGAACCCTGGTAACAACAAAGCTCCGTTCTTCCTATGTATCATCAGAGAACCCTGATAACAACAAAGCTCCGTTCTTCCTATGTATCATCAGAGAAAACCCTGGTAACAACAAAGCTCCGTTGTTCTTCCTATGTATCATCAGAGAACCCTGGTAACAAGAAAGCTCCGTTCTTCCTATGTATCATCAGAGAACCCTATAACAACAAAGCTCCGTTCTTACTATGTATCATCAGAGAACCCTGGTAACAAGAAAGCTCCGTTCTTCCTATGTATCATCAGAGAACCCTGGTAACAACAAAGCTCCGTTCTTCCTATGTATCATCAGAGAACCCTGGTAACAACAAAGCTCCGTTCTTCCTATGTATCATCAGAGAACCCTGGTAACAACAAAGCTCCGTTCTTCCTATGCATCATCAGAGAACTCTGGTAACAAGAAAGCTCCGTTCTTCCTATGTATCATCAGAGAACCCTGGTAACAACAAAGCTCCGTTCTTCCTATGTATCATCAGAGAACCCTGGTAACAACAAAGCTCCGTTCTTCCTATGTATCATCAGAGAACCCTGGTAACAACAAAGCTCCGTTCTTCCTATGTATCATCAGAGAACCCTGGTAACAACAAAGCTCCGTTCTTCCTATGTATCATCAGAGAACCCTGGTAACAACAAAGCTCCGTTCTTCCTATGTATCATCAGAGAACCCTGGTAACAACAAAGCTCCGTTCTTCCTATGTATCATCAGAGAACCCTGGTAACAACAAAGCTCCGTTCTTCCTATGTATCATCAGAGACCCCCTGTAACAACAAAGCTCCGTTCTTCCTATGTATCATCAGAGAACCCTGGTAACAACAAAGCTCCGTTCTTCCTATGTATCATCAGAGAACCCTGGTAACAACAAAGCTCCGTTCTTCCTATGTATCATCAGAGAACCCTGGTAACAACAAAGCTCCGTTCTTCCTATGTATCATCAGAGAACCCTGGTAACAACAAAGCTCCGTTCTTCCTATGTATCATCAGAGAACCCTGGTAACAACAAAGCTCCGTTCTTCCTATGTATCATCAGAGAACCCTGGTAACAACAAAGCTCCGTTCTTCCTATGTATCATCAGAGAACCCTGGTAACAACAAAGCTCCGTTCTTCCTATGTATCATCAGAGAACCCTGGTAACAACAACGTCCGGTTTTTCTTTGTATAATTCGAGGACCGTGGTAACAACAGAGCTCCGTTCTTCCTGTGTATCTTAACAACAAAGCTCCGTTCTTCCTATGTATCATCAGAGAACCCTGGTAACAACAAAGCTCCGTTCTTCCTATGTATCATCAGAGAACCCTGGTAACAACAAAGCTCCGTTCTTCCTATGTATCATCAGAGAACCCTGGTAACAACAAAGCTCCGTTCTTCCTATGTATCATCAGAGAACCCTGGTAACAACAAAGCTCCGTTCTTCCTATGTATCATCAGAGAACCCGTGTAACAACAAAGCTCCGTTCTTCCTATGTATCATCAGAGAACCCTGGTAACAACAAAGCTCCGTTCTTCCTATGTATCATCAGAGAACCCTGGTAACAACAAAGCTCCGTTCTTCCTATGTATCATCAGAGAACCCTGGTAACAACAAAGCTCCGTTCTTCCTATGTATCATCAGAGAACCTGGTAACAACAAAGCTCCGTTCTTCCTATGTATCATCAGAGAACCCTGGTAACAACAAAGCTCCGTTCTTCCTATGTATCATCAGAGAACCCTGGTAACAACAAAGCTCCGTTCTTCCTTTCTATGTATCATCAGAGAACCCTGGTAACAACAAAGCTCCGTTCTTCCTATGTATCATCAGAGAACCCTGGTAACAACAAAGCTCCGTTCTTCCTATGTATCATCAGAGAACCCTGGTAACAACAAAGCTCCGTTCTTCCTATGTATCATCAGAGAACCCTGGTAACAACAAAGCTCCGTTCTTCCTATGTATCATCAGAGAACCCTGGTAACAACAAAGCTCCGTTCTTCCTATGTATCATCAGAGAACCCTGGTAACAACAAAGCTCCGTTCTTCCTATGTATCATCAGAGAACCCTGGTAACAACAAAGCTCCGTTCTTCCTATGTATCATCAGAGAACCCTGGTAACAACAAAGCTCCGTTCTTCCTATGTATCATCAGAGAACCCTGGTAACAAGAAAGCTCCGTTCTTCCTATGTATAATCAGACAACAAAGCTCCGTTCTTCCTATGTATCATCAGAGAACCCTGGTAACAACAAAGCTCCGTTCTTCCTATGTATCATCAGAGAACCCTGGTAACAACAAAGCTCCGTTCTTCCTATGTATCATCAGAGAACCCTGGTAACAACAAAGCTCCGTTCTTTTTATGTATCATCAGAGAACCCTGGTAACAACAAAGCTCCGTTCTTCCTATGTATCATCAGAGAACCCTGGTAACAACAAAGCTCCGTTCTTCCTATGTATCATCAGAGAACCCTGGTAACAACAAAGCTCCGTTCTTCCTATGTATCATCAGAGATCCTGGTAACAACAAAGCTCCGTTCTTCCCATGTATCATCAGAGAACCCTGGTAACAACAAAGCTCCGTTCTTCCTATGTATCATCAGAGAACCCTGGTAACAACAAAGCTCCGTTCTTCCTATGTATCATCAGAGAACCCTGGTAACAAGAAAGCTCCGTTTCTTCCTATGTACCATCGGAGACCTCTGGGAACAACAAAGCTCCGTTCTTCCTATGTATCATCAGAGAACCCTGGTAACAACAAAGCTCCGTTCTTCCTATGTATCATCAGAGAACCCTGGTAACAACAAAGCTCCGTTCTTCCTATGTATCATCAGAGAACCCTGGTAACAACAAAGCTCCGTTCTTCCTATGTATCATCAGAGAACCCTGGTAACAACAAAGCTCCGTTCTTCCTATGTATCATCAGAGAACCCTGGTAACAACAACAAGAAAGCTCCATTCTTCCTATGTATCATCAGAGAACCCTGGTAACAACAAAGCTCCGTTCTTCCTATGTATCATCAGAGAACCCTGGTAACAACAAAGCTCCGTTCTTCCTATGTATCATCAGAGAACCCTGGTAACAACAAAGCTCCGTTCTTCCTATGTATCATCAGAGAACCCTGGTAACAACAAAGCTCCGTTCTTCCTATGTATCATCAGAGAACCCTGGTAACAACAAAGCTCCGTTCTTCCTATGTATCATCAGAGAACCCTGGTAACAACAAAGCTCCGTTCTTCCTATGTATCATCAGAGAACCCTGGTAACAACACAGCTCCGTTCTTTCTCATCAGAGAACCCTGGTAACAACAAAGCTCCGTTCTTCCTATGTATCATCAGAGAACCCTGGTAACAACAAAGCTCCGTTCTTCCTATGTATCATCAGAGAACCCTGGTAACAACAAAGCTCCGTTCTTCCTATGTATCATCAGAGAACCCTGGTAACAACAAAGCTCCGTTCTTCCTATGTATCATCAGAGAACCCTGGTAACAACAAAGCTCCGTTCTTCCTATGTATCATCAGAGAACCCTGGTAACAACAAAGCTCCGTTCTTCCTATGTATCATCAGAGAACCCTGGTAACAACAAAGCTCCGTTCTTCCTATGTATCATCAGAGAACCCTGGTAACAACAAAGCTCCGTTCTTCCTATGTATCATCAGAGAACCCTGGTAACAACAAAGCTCCGTTCTTCCTATGTATAATCAGAGAACCCTGGAAACAACAAAGCTCCGTTCTTCCTATGTACCATCACAGAACCCTGGTAACAATAAAGCTCCGTTATTCCTATGTATCATCAGAGAACCCTGGTAACAACAAAGCTCCGTTCTTCCTATGTATCATCAGAGAACCCTGGTAACAACAAAGCTCCGTTCTTCTTATGTATCATCAGAGAACCCTGGTAACAAGAAAGCTCCGTTCTTCCTATGTATAATCAGAGAACCCTGGTAACAACAAAGCTCCGTTCTTCCTATGTATCATCAGAGAACTCTGGGAACAAGAAAGCTCCGTTCTTCCTATGTATCATCAGAGAACCCTGGTAACAAGAAAGCTCCGTTCTTATTATGTATCATCAGAGAACCCTGGTAACAACAAAGCTCCGTTCTTCCTATGTATCATCAGAGAACCCTGGTAACAACAAAGCTCCGTTCTTCCTATGTATCATCAGAGAACCCTGGTAACAACAAAGCTCCGTTCTTCCTATGTATCATCAGAGAACCCTGGGTAACAACAAAAGCTCCGTTCTTCCCATGTATCATCAGAGAACCCTGGTAACAACAAAGCTCCGTTCTTCCTATGTATCATCAGAGAACCCTGGTAACAACAAAGCTCCGTTCTTCCTATGTATCATCAGAGAACCCTGGTAACAACAAAGCTCCGTTCTTCCTATGCATCATCAGAGAACCCTGGTAACAACAAAGCTCCGTTCTTCCTATGTATCATCAGAGAACCCTGATAACAACAAAGCTCCGTTCTTCTTCCTATGTATCATCAGAGAACCCTGGTAACAACAAAGCTCCGTTCTTCCTATGTATCATCAGAGAACCCTGGTAACAACAAAGCTCCGTTCTTCCTATGTATCATCAGAGAACCCTGGTAACAAGAAAGCTCCGTTCTTCCTATGTATCATCAGAGAACCCTGGTAACAACAAAGCTCCGTTCTTCCTATGTATCATCAGAGAACCCTGGTAACAACAAAGCTCCGTTCTTCCTATGTATCATCAGAGAACCCTGGTAACAACAAAGCTCCGTTCTTCCTATGTATCATCAGAGAACCCTGGTAACAACAAAGCTCCGTTCTTCCTATGTGTCATCAGAGAACCCTGGTAAAACAAAGCTCCGTTCTTCCTATATATCATCAGAGAACCCTGGTAACAACAACGCTCCGTTCTTCCTATGTATCATCAGAGAACCCTGGTAACAACAAAGCTCCGTTCTTCCTATGTATCATCAGAGAACCCTGGTAACAACAAAGCTCCGTTCTTCCTATGTATCATCAGAGAACCCTGGTAACAACAAAGCTCCGTTCTTCCTATGTATCATCAGAGAACCCTGGTAACAACAAAGCTCCGTTCTTCCTATGTATCATCAGAGAACCCTGGTAACAACAAAGCTCCGTTCTTCCTATGTATCATCAGAGAACTCTGGGAACAAGAAAGCTCCGTTCTTCCTATGTATCATCAGAGAACCCTGGTAACAACAAAGCTCCGTTCTTCCTATGTATCATCAGAGAACCCTGGTAACAACAAAGCTCCGTTCTTCCTATGTATCATCAGAGAACCCTGGTAACAACAAAGCTCCGTTCTTCCTATGTATCATCAGAGAACCCTGGTAACAACAAAGCTCCGTTCTTCCTATGTATCATCAGAGAACCCTGGTAACAACAAAGCTCCGTTCTTCCTATGTATCATCAGAGAACCCTGGTAACAACAAAGCTCCGTTCTTCCTATGTATCATCAGAGAACCCTGGTAACAACAAAGCTCCGTTCTTCCTATGTATCATCAGAGAACCCTGGTAACAACAAAGCTCCGTTCTTCCTATGTATCATCAGAGAACCCTGGTAACAACAAAGCTCCGTTCTTCCTATGTATCATCAGAGATCCTGGTAACAACAAAGCTCCGTTCTTCCTATGTATCATCAGAGAACCCTGGTAACAACAAAGCTCCGTTCTTCCTATGTATCATCAGAGAACCCTGGTAACAACAAAGTGTATCATCAGAGAACCCTGGTAACAAGAAAGCTCCGTTCTTCCTATGTATCATCAGAGAACCCTGGTAAACAACAAAAGCTCCGTTCTTCCTATGTTTCATCCTCGAACCCTGGTAACAACAAAGCTCCGTTCTTCCTATGTATCATCAGAGAACCCTGGTTACAACAAAGCTCCGTTCTTCCTATGTATCATCAGAGAACCCTGGTAACAACAAAGCTCCGTTCTTCCTATGTATATCATCAGAGAACCCTGGTAACAACAAAGCTCCGTTCTTCCTATGTATCATCAGAGAACCCCTGGAACAAACAACAAAGCTCCGTTCTTCCTATGTATCATCAGAGAACCCTGGTAACAACAAAGCTCCGTTCTTCCTATGTATCATCAGAGAACCTGGTAACAACAAAGCTCCGTTCTTCCTATGTATCATCAGAGAACCCTGGTAGCAACAAAGCTCCGTTCTTCCTATGTATCATCAGAGAACCCTGGTAACAACAAAGCTCCGTTCTTCCTATGTATCATCAGAGAACCCTGGTAACAACAAAGCTCCGTTCTTCCTATGTATCACCAGAGAACCCTGGTAACAACAAAGCTCCGTTCTTCCTATGTATCATCAGAAAACCCTGGTAAACAAGAAAGCTCCGTTCTTCCTATGTATCATCAGAGAACCCTGGTAACAACAAAGCTCCGTTCTTCCTATGTATCATCAGAGAACCCTGGTAACAACAAGCTCCGTTCTTCCTATGTATAATCAGAGAACCCTGGTAACAACAGAGCTCCGTTCTTCCTATGTATCATCAGAGAACTCTGGGAACAAGAAAGCTCCGTTCTTCCTATGTATCATCAGAGAACCCTGGTAACAAGAAAGCTCCGTTCTTCCTATGTATCATCAGAGAACCCTGGTAACAACAAAGCTCCGTTCTTCCTATGTATCATCAGAGAACCCTGGTAACAACAAAGCTCCGTTCTTCCTATGTATCATCAGAGAACCCTGGTAACATCA
Source organism: Oreohelix idahoensis (assembly GCA_024509875.1). Taxonomy (NCBI): domain Eukaryota; kingdom Metazoa; phylum Mollusca; class Gastropoda; order Stylommatophora; family Oreohelicidae; genus Oreohelix; species Oreohelix idahoensis. Next base: position 73,778 of record JAMPIV010007950.1, read on the forward strand.
AAGCTCCGTTCTTCCTATATATCATCAGAGAAACCTTTTAACAACAAAGCTCCGTTCTTCCTATGTATCATCAGAGAACCCTGGTAACAACAAAGCTCCGTTCCTCCTATGTATCATCAGAGAACCCTGGTAACAACAAAGCTCCGTTCTTCCTATGTATCATCAGAGAACCCTGGTAACAACAAAGCTCCGTTCTTCCTATGTATCATCAGAGAACCCTGGTAACAACAAAGCTCCGTTCTTCCTATGTATCATCAGAGAACCCTGGTAACAACAAAGCTCCGTTCTTTCTATGTATCATCAGAGAACCCTGGAACAACAAAGCTCCGTTCTTCCCATGTATCATCAGAGAACCCTGGTAACAACAAAGCTCCGTTCTTCCTATGTATCATCAGAGAACCCTGGTAACAACAAAGCTCCGTTCTTCCTATGTATCATCAGAGAACCCTGGTAACAACAAAGCTCCGTTCTTCCTATGTATCATCAGAGAACCCTGGTAACATGAAAGATCTGTTCTTCCTATGTATCATCANAGANCTNNGNGNNCANGNNANNTNCNTNNNNTCNATNTANNANNANANAANCCNGNNAACNANNAANCNTC
>JAMPIV010007950.1:74386-81886 GCA_024509875.1 Oreohelix idahoensis
TCCTANGNGNCATCAGAGAACCCTGGTAACAACAAAGCTCCGTTCTTCCTATGTATCATCAGAGAACCCTGGTAACAACAAAGCTCCGTTCTTCCTATGTATCATCAGAGAACCCTGGTAACAACAAAGCTCCGTTCTTCCTATGTATCATCAGAGAACCCTGGTAACAACAAAGCTCCGTTCTTCCTATGTATCATCAGAGAACCCTGGTAACAAGAAAGCTCCGTTCTTCCTATGTATCATCAGAGAACCCTGGTAACAAGAAAGCTCCGTTCTTCCTATGTATCATCAGAGAACCCTGGTAACAACAAAGCTCCGTTCTTTCTATGTATTATCAGAGAACCCTGGTAACAACAAATCTTCGTTCTTCCTATGTGTCATCAGAGAACCCTGGTAAAAACAAAGCTCCGTTCTTCCTATGTATCATCAGAGAACCCTGGTAACAACAAAGCTCCGTTTCTTCCTATGTATCATCAGAGAACCCTGGGTAACAACAAAGCTCCGTCCTTCCTATGTATCATCAGAGAACCCTGGTAACAACAAAGCTCCGTTCTTCTTATGTATCATCAGAGAACCCTGGTAACAACAAAGCTCCGTTCTTTCCTATGTATCATCAGAGAACCCTGGTACAACTAAGCTCCGTTCTTCCTATGTATCATCAGAGAACTCTGGTAACAACAAAGCTCCGTTCTTCCTATGTATCATCAGAGAACCCTGGTAACAACAAAGCTCCGTTCTTCCTATGTATCATCAGAGAACCCTGGTAACAACAAAGCTCCGTTCTTCCTATGTATCATCAGAGAACCCTGGGAACAACAAAGCTCCGTGCTTCCTATGTATCATCAGAAAACCCCGGTAACAACACAGCTCCGTTCCTCCCATGGATCATCAGAGAACCCTGGTAACAAGAAAGCTCCGTTCTTCCTATGTATCATCAGAGAACCCTGGTAACAACAAAGCTCCGTTCTTCCTATGTATCATCAGAGAACCCTGGTAACAACAAAGCTCCGTTCTTCCTATGTATCATCAGAGAACCCTGGTAACAACAAAGCTCCGTTCTTCCTATGTATCATCAGAGAACCCTGGGAACAAGAAAGCTCCGTTCTTCCTATGTATCATCAGAGAACCCTGGTAACAACAAAGCTCCGTTCTTCCTATGTATCATCAGAGAACCCTGGTAACAACAAAGCTCGTTCTTCCTATGTATCAACAGAGAACCCTGGTAACAACAAAGCTCCGTTCTTCCTATGTATCATCAGAGAAACCTGGTAACAAGAAAGCTCCGTTCTTCCTATGTATCATCAGAGAACCTGGTAACAACAAAGCTCCGTTCTTCCTATGTATCATCAGAGAACCCTGGTAACAACAAAGCTCGTTCTTCCTATGTATCATCAGAGAACCCTGGTAACAACAAAGCTCCGTTCTTCCTATGTATCATCAGAGAACCCTGGTAACAAGACAAAGCTCCGTTCTTCCTATGTATCATCAGAGAACCCTGGTAACAACAAAGCTCCGTTCTTCCTATGTATTCATCAGAGAACCCTGGTAACAACAAAGCTCCGTTCTTCCTATGTATCATCAGAGAACCCTGGTAACAACAAAGCTCCGTTCTTCCTATGTATCATCAGAGAACCTGGTAACAAGAAAGCTCCGTTCTTCTATGTATCATCAGAGAACCCTGTCATAACAACAAAGCTCCGTTCTTCCTATGTATCAATCAGAGAACCCTGGTAACAACAAAAGCTCCGTTCTTCCTATGTATCATCAGAGAAGAGGGTAACAACAAAGCTCCGTTCTTCCTATGTATCATCAGAGAAACCCTGGTAACAACAAAGCTCCGTTCTTCCTATGTATCATCAGAGAACCTGGTAACAACAAAGCTCCGTTCTTCCTATATTCATCAGAGAACCCTGGTAACAACAAAGCTCCGTTCTTCTATGTATCATCAGAGAACCCTGGGAACAACAAAGCTCCGTTCTTTTAATGTATCATCAGAGAACCCTGGTAACAACAAAGCTGCGTTCTTCCTATGTATCATCAGAGAACCGTGGTAACAAAAAAGCTCCGTTCTTCTTATGTATCATCAGAGAACCCTGGTGTAACAAACAAAGCTCCGTTCTTCCTATGTATCATCAGAGAACCCTGGTAATCAACAAAGCTCCGTTCTTCCTATGTATATCATCAGAGAACTCTGGGAACAACAAAGCTCCGTTCTTCCTATGTATCATCAGAGAACCCTGGTAACAACAAAGCTCCGTTCTTCCTATGTATCATCAGAGAACCCTGGTAACAAGAAATCTCCGTTCTTCCTATGTATCATCAGAGAACTCTGGGAACAAGAAAGCTCCGTTCTTCCTATGTATCATCAGAGAACCCTGGTAACAACAAAGCTCCGTTCTTCCTATGTATCATCAGAGAACCCTGGTAACAACAAAGCTCCGTTCTTCCTATGTATAATCAGAGAACCCTGGTAACAACAAAGCTCCGTTCTTCCTATGTATCATCACAGAACTCTGGGAACAAGAAAGCTCCGTTCTTCCTATGTATCATCAGAGAACCCTGGTAACAACAAAGCTCCGTTCTTCCTATGTATCATCAGAGAACCCTGGTAACAACAAAGCTCCGTTCTTCCTATGTATCATCAGAGAACCCTGGTAACAAGAAATCTCCGTTCTTCCTATGTATCATCAGAGAACCCTGGGTACATTGAGAAAACCAGTTTGTAGTATTACAAGGCAGAACTTGATCTGGTACCCCTCGAGTAAGAGAAAATAGAGGAAGACCCATAAAAGCACACACAGACACATGGACAAGACATTAGACATAGACATGAAGGGGATCAAGAAGATTTAACATGAGATGTTTGCTTTGGTTTTTAAGGACTATCTCCCTTGCACACGGACAACTCCATCAGTGCTCCGGTCTCCTCCCTTAGATCACACAAGGAGGATGTCAAACAGTGCACGAAGAGAGGAAGATTTGGAGTGTCTTTGTTGAAGGCATAGACTCTACAGGGACTCTGGGAGGTAATGAATTAATGTTACAAATGAATTAATGTGACACAGTTTCAGAAAAGTACAATAGTTAGAAGATATGGTTGTTATTATTTTTACTTGTTGACTTCCAGAAAGATAAGACACAGACAGAACATATTATCAGAGTTGTTCACAGTCTAATTTTAAGTTGCAAAGACACGTCTTTCGTTTCATCATCATCAATATCATCATCATCATCAATATCATCATCATCATCAATATCATCATCATCATCGTCATTATCATCGTCATCATGATCTTCCTCATCATTGTCATCATAATCACTTGTTTGATCCTTATGAAGCATAGAGCCACAACCGTAGGCGGTCTCCTTGCAGGAAGCCTGCATCATGGCAGTGATGCGCTCTTATAACGGTGGCTTCTGTAGCAATTCTTTTTATATGGTGAGGCTGTCAACCCAATAATGGTCGCCTCACATGATATGCTTAAGAAAGCAATAAGCCTATTCTTTTTTTGCCCCCACCCCCCTGACGCCAAACGAGGCTCCCATTAAGGCTTCATTATAATATTAATCGTAACTTCGGGACTTACGTGGCTTTCCTCAAACTGAGCCGGGCACCAGCAATGTATAGGCTCACCCACGTACTGTTTGGTGCTGACGACGATGGTAAAGATAATGAGGATAATGGTGGTGTAGAGGTGGTTCAGTCGGTCGATCCAGTCGTCATCGTAACGTCCTTTGAGACGTGCGTATGTCGCAAAACTCCCCAACACGCTGTCAAGCCTGTGAAGAAATTAACAAGTATATTAGAATAAATGAGAAAAAGGGAAATGTGCAATAGCAGACGTGAAGGGAAATTAGAAGTACATTAGAATAAATGAGAAATACGAAACCATACATTAGCAGAAGTGAGGAGACATTAGAACTATATTACAATAAATGAGAAAAAAAGGGGAACATGTATTAGAAGACGTAAGGGGATATTAGAAGGGCATTATAATAAATTATAAAAAGGGAAACATAAATTACACTGACAAACAACATTTTTCTTTCTTATATAAGAATAAGTGTTCTTAGGTCAATTTCTTGCGCTGATTTCAAATCTGAAATCCGTTTATCTCTATCACGTCGGGTTCTTAAGATATTTGTGAATAAATATATTTTTGGGAAACCGTTATTTGTTCCGTTTCATTTTTACTTTATAACTTATTAAAAATTAATAAAAAGCAACATAATTCTACTTTTTATACTGCTAAAAGATGCATGACATATGTTACGCGATTTTTCAAATAGTTACTGTATTTTGAAATAATTCTGAGCAAAATATGGCTTCTAGAAGTTGTAGAAATTCGGCTGATCTGTTCTGTTACGTGTGCGGATATTTTACCGATCGTGTTGACCAGAAAAACTTTACACCATTACTAAAGATAGCATATGAACTTTATTTCGATTCGAAAATTGATGATGCAAATAAATCTTGGAAGCCAAATGCGGTTTGTTCGATACATTGGCAGGTTGGTTACGAAAATCGCCGAAGCATAAGTCGATGCCTTTTGGCGTGCCAGTAATATGGCGTGAACATACAAATCACACTACTGATTGTTACTTCTGCTTGACAAATATCCATGGTTTCACTTTTAAAACTAAAAAGTCTGTGGTTTATCCAAATATTGAATCGGTTTCGAAACCAGTGCCTCATGATCCAATCACGTGTCCGATCCAAGTACCACCAGAACAATATCCGTTGGACGTAAATGAACCATCAGAAAGTGATAGTTTACCTGCTTTAGAAACTAATTCTGACTCAGATTACATACCGGTGAATGATGGTGTTTACTTAATTAACCATTCAGAACTTTCAGATCTAATACGTGATCTCGCTCTTACCAAAGGACAAGCGGAATTACTCGGTTCGCGACTCAAAGAATGGAATCGTTTAGCGCCCAATACTCCGATATCTAAATTTCGTCATAGACACAGAGAACTTGTTCAATACTTTGAGATGGATGATGACATTTGCTATTGCAAAGATGTAAACGGTCATGAGCACATAGTCAACGAATGGCGATTTTTCATCGATTCTTCCAAGACTAGTCTAAAACCCGTGTTATTGCATAAAAAAAATTTTTTTTCATCAATTCCAGTCGCTTACTCTGTTCATATGAAAGAAACTATGACAATATGGCTATACGTTTGGAAAAAATAAAGTACAATGACTACCAATGGCGGATTTGTGGAGACCTAAAGGTCATTGCAATTCTCACGGGCATGCAGACTGGGTATACTAAATTTTGTTGCTTCCGATGTGAATGGGACAGCCGCAACAGACAGGAACATTATGCAAGAAAGGTGTGGCCTATCCGGGATCGTATGCAGCTCGGGCATAAAAATGTAATACGCGAGCCATTAGTTAACAAAGACACCTTCATTTTACCACTGTTACATATAAAGTTGGGGTTCATGAAGAATTTTGTAAAAGCGTTAGATAAAACGAGCAAAGCTTTCACTTATCTTCGAGAAAAGTTTCCGCAAGTTAGCGATGCAAAGATAAAGGAAGGTATCTTTGTAGGACCTCAGATTAGGAAAGTTATTGCGGACAAACAATTCGAGAACTTGTTACATGGTAGTGAACTTCGCGCATGGATGGCATTCAAATCGATCGTCGATAACTTTCTGGAAAATCACAAATCTGTCGACTATGTTGCATATTGTTAAGCAGTGCATAGATGCATACATAATTATGGGCTGTAACATGTCCCTCAAAATCCATTTGCTCGGTTCGCATCTTGACTTTTTCCCTGACAACCTTGACGAAGTCAGCGATGAACATGGAGAACGATTCCATCAAGATATCGCCGTAATGGAGTCACGTTATCAAGGACGGTGGAGTGTGACCATGCTTGCCGATTATTGTTGGATGCTTCATCGCGATGTACCACATGCCATTCACCGACGAAAGTCGACTGCAAAGAAATTCAAGCCTACATAACTGTTATACTTCTTGTACGAATGATGTTGTAATACTGTATGCGTTGTTAAAAAACTTCAATTGCGTATTTCTAGAGATCCCGACCTGATAGAGAAAAACGGTTTGCAGATTTAAAAACAGTGCATTAAAATTGACCAGAAAAACATAGAAATGTTAGAGAAAGAAAAAAAAGTTTTTTTTTTGTTAGTCAGTGTATCAGACATGAGAAAAAATTAGAAGTGCATTAGCATAAATGAGAACAAGGGAACAATATATAAGCAGACGTGAGGAGACAGCAGGATACATGAGATTAAAAGTGAGAATTACTGATAACAGAACTCGGGAATTGCGTTAATGTGACCTAAAAAAAAGTGAGTAACACATTAGCATAATTGGAGAAATTAAGAAATATTCTAGCATGCTATAGAAGTGGTGTAGAATGTATTTGTCGAATACAGGGAAATTACGAAATACTCTAAAATAAAATTAGAGAATTGAGAATTACTTTAGAAAAACCAGAGAATTGAGAAATACTTCAGAATGACAGAGGAGATTTGAGAAATACTTCAGAATGACAGAGGAGATTTGAGAAATACTTCAGAATGACAGAGGAGATTTGAGAAATACTTCAGAATGACAGAGGAGATTTGAGAAATACTTCAGAATGACAGAGGAGATTTGAGAAATACTTCAGAATGATAGAGGAGATTTGAGAAATACTTCAGAATGACAGAGGAGATTTGAGAAATACTTCAGAATGACAGAGGAGATTTGAGAAATACTTCAGAATGACAGAGGAGATTTGAGAAATACTTCAGAATGACAGAGGAGATTTGAGAAATACTTCAGAATGACAGAGGAGATTTGAGAAATACTTGAGGATAAAATATGAGAAGTGCATTAGTGTAATGGATTTGAAATGAGAATTAAAAGTAAAGGTATTTCAGGATATGCTGCCGTAGGGTGAGTGAAGTGTTTAAGAGGTTATTTCATAATCTATACTAATTGATCAAAAGAGCATACTGCATGAGCTAATAATAATTAATTGATCAAGTCCTAATTTTCTGTCAGTTAACAAAACCAGACAATTGTAAAATCTATCTACTAACCAAAAATGCGCCGGTAGCATTTAATCAAATGAGACCACACGAAGCGATACTATTGACTACGTAATCAAACCTGGATAGATAGTACGATTGGCTAAACAGATACCATTGTCCCGTAATCAGACATGAATAGGTGACAGATCAGATAACTAAACCTGAGCAGATGAGATAATCAGCTAAGCAAACCTGAATAGATGACATTATCAGCTAATCAAACCTGAACAGATGACATAATCAGCTAACCAAACCTGAACAGATGACATAATCAGCTAACCAAACCTGAACAGATGACATAATCAGCTAACCAACTTGAAGCTCTAGGATCTGATGACCAACATTAAAAGAAAAAATACTATTTTCATAAACCGCACAACAATTATAATGACCAAATAAAGTATGTATAACTACTAGCAACAACTTAAGAAGACC
>JAMPIV010007950.1:86886-221709 GCA_024509875.1 Oreohelix idahoensis
GCAAAACCAGAAAAACATATAAAATAAATATGGATGTTTGGAAATATTAAAATATTTAAAGTAAATAAACATCTGGACAGCATTAGAGACAGCAATAAATCTTATTAAATGAACAAACACGTAGACAGAGATACTAAGACTGTAAAATTATAAATAATAAATAATTATACAAAGATTGATTGGGAAAGAATACGTATGTATGAACTTTCGAAGTGAAAACAGGAGTACGACAGGGATGCCCTTTATCAACAACGTTATTTTTGACAGCCATAGGATGCATAGTAACACCTGACGGCGGAACAAGCAAGGACATTAACAACAGAATGAGTAAAGCGAGAATAGCCTTTGCGGAAAGTACGGAATCAACAACATTTGGAAGTCTTCCCAGTACAGCACAAACACCAAATTAAGACTGTATGAGAGCTGTGTACTTTCTGTGCTTCTCTATGGTGCGGAATGCTGGAGAGTAACAGATAAGGAAATGTCGAAACTGTCCTCCTTCCACACAATCTGCCTAAGGAAAATTCTCCGAATCTTTTGGCCAAACACCATCAGCAACCAAGAACTACTTATTCAGAGTAACCAGGAGGACACGCACACCATCATAGCTGGCAGACGCTGGAGTTGGGTTGGCCACGTCCTCAGAAGGGACCCTAATACCATCACAAGAACAGCTATGTGGACCCCCGAGGGAAAGCGAAGGAGAGGCCGACCAAAAACAACTTGGCGGAGAACTATGGAGGCCGAGATGCAAAGAGTGAACCAGAGTTGGGGCACTGTACGAAGGATGGCCGCCGACCGAGCAAAGTGGAATCAATTTGTTGCTGCCCTACAAGACGCCACCAGGCGTGATGGCCACTGACTGCTTTGACGGTTGGCGGTTATGGATCAAAGAAGAAGAAGACGTATGTATGACATAAAGAAAGTGGAATCAAGCTCCTTTTATATCAACATACAGTTTTCTAATAGAGTATGTATATATATATAAGTGCGACTGTTATTTCTGTAACACATAAATAAACTAGCAGCAAGCTCATATTATTCTTCTATGACACTTTTTCTTTTCGTGGTCGTTATCTGCCTGGGGCTAAAGTCGTCTTCACATGCGAGCTGTACTGATCGGTTTCGTGTGGGGACAAAAATTGATGTATGGATTAGCAGAAACGTTTCTGGCAAACTCAACCCCTCATTTTATGACAGCTGTGTTTCATTCATGTAAATCGGTGGAAGGCAACCTGGGAGCTGTGTGGTTTATCTTTAGAAACAATGAGCTATAAACATTTTCCTTGACTGAATAAAGTATGTCTGTTTTCAGGTTTCAGAGTATTTGAAATTTGGAGTAAGTAAGATGGTTTGGCCAAGTCTGCAGAATGGGAGAAGATCGGCTGCCACGGCAGGTATGGGAGGCTAACTGCCAGGGATCCAGACCTCCAGGACGATCCAGAGTCCGCTAGGAAGACAACATTAGACAATCTCTGAAGGACCGAGGACTAGAATGGAACCAGGCCAGGAGGAAGACATCTGATAGGATAGTACGGCGCTCTCTCTTCCAAAGCTCTACACCTCACGGTAGAAGAGGAACGGCTAAGTAAGTAAGTGCAGCCTATATGAAACGTATCTTTGTGGAAAATCTCCGGTGGAAAATCCAAACTACTTGATGTTTTACCGAATGCTAACTTCAATTTACAGAAGATGGCGTACAAATCTAAGCAGTTTACGATTAAAATGATTATTAGTCACCTAGCTAGTGAGTTTTCACTGATAATGAGAGAAAAGTAAAACGCTGTCACAGAAACCATCGCTGCAATAGCATGCGAGTGGTCAGTACAGTCTTCCTACAACAAGTGACCAGCTACACTGGTGGCACCATGCTATGTAAGGATGGCAATAGAAAATGATGATGATGATGAGTATAATGATGATTATGATGATGATGAGTATAATGATGAGTATGATGATTATAATGATGATCATGATGATGAATGTGATGATGAGTATAATGATGATTATGATGATGAGTAGAATGACGAGTATAATGATGATTATGATGGTGAGTTTGATGATTATGACGATGATTATGATGATGATTATGATGATGAGTATGATGAGCCTAAGCTTTGACTAGGGCCTCGTGATTTAGGGACCTCATACTTAAATATATTCATGTCCATACAACAAGCATTTATTTAAAAAAGGCGTCTCGCAAGGTCACGCTTACCTACGGTCTTGCTTAACCGACCACTGAAAGATTGTTCGGCAGACTTTTTTGGGGTTTTGGTACAGTAATTCTAATTTGTATTTATTGTTTTTTTTTTACACTTTCCGATCTTTAATGTCATTTTAGCGTACGTACAGTCTGCTTTTATTTCTCTCTTATCTATTATTGTCTCTGTCTTTAGTCAGTCCCCAGCATTTTCAATCTATTTTCTGCGCTCTCTGTCCATTTTGTTTTTTTTTCCTTAACCATTCCTTGCTCTTGTGCCTGAATTTGTTCTTGTCTCTATCTTAACCATCATGCGTTCATATCTCAGCCATCTCACTTTAATCGATCTTATTGTGCTGACTACTGGTAGTGATCCGTAAATATCTCTATGACCTTCTCAGAACACCGATGTTTGATATTCTTGATTTATCAATGTTTTTTATTTTGTTCGAAGTGCTGCATTTGTGATTTTATCTTGACATGTTGTACCCTAACCATCCGGAGTAGCACAGTTCATTGGAAATATTATAGACGGTCTTAGTATGTAAACTGTACTAATTTGTTATAATATCTTCCAAGGTATAACAGTATTACTGTTTGTAATGACATGGGCTAATGCGTAGAAGTTTTGCACTTGTTTCCGAGAGTTAAATACATAATAAACAGACAAATTAGTGGGTTATTTTTTAAAATAAATAGGTTTGGAGAAAGAATGAATCAACAAAGAGGACAGTAGGCTGAGAAATGAATGATAGTAAAGCTCAAACAATAAAAACTAAAAACATATCTGGATTTTACATGTAATATGCGCAACAAACAGAAACGATGAATCTTGGATTACTTAAGCTTAGGAACTATCCTATATATAAAATCCCAGCTTTTTCTGTCAGTGTCTAACGCTAAGGGATGCAACTTTGATTGAAAGTTAGACATTAATTGTATAGTTTCCCTTATATGTACTCTCCCGAAAATAGTAACACTTACCAAAGAAGAATGTGCAAATGACGGTGTGCACAAAAATATATTTATAGAATGTGTGATCCCTTATACACACATTAGGATCCTCGCTGCTGCTACGTAGTTCGTGTACTGTGGTGATGCACAGTGGTTTAAAAAAAAATACTTTTGAATAAGTAAAATTGCCGTTAGGTATTGATACTTCTGAATTTAATTCCCGTCTTATGACACTAGTGGACATATAATACACAGAGATGAGAAATTATAACATCCACAACAACAACAACAAATACAAAAAAATTGTCGAAACTGCACCCTGGATCAAACAACTAGAGAGACAGAAAATAAAGTGGTTTGGCTAACTCATCAGAATACAGCCTGATAAATTACCTCTACGCGCACACTAAAGTAGAAGATCTAAGTTCAGAGCGCAGATAAGTCAAATGAGCAATGGGAATAATCAAGATGAAGCAAGCAATGGTAAGTGAAAATGTGGTATTCAAGATCTGAAGATGTAGATGAACTTCAATTCTTTCCCTTTTCGCGTATGGTGTTGCAAATAAACGAACAAGCAGCCTTGGAATGACCTTTCTTGATACAACAAACAAACACACAAACAAAGAAACAAAAAAATATTGCTGGAACCCATTGATTTCCTTCTTCTCTGATCGTTAAAGGGCGGTTTTATAGAACGGTCGTAAATGTCATCGTGTATCAATACGCTTATGTCCCCTTTTATGGTGATATGACGTGTACTGATTAGAAGACTGAATCAGTGCAGCCATTGGTGCGATAACGATCGATAACAATCGATAACTCGCCATGTAATCTTCTCTGTGGCTGAGCTACCATTTGTGAGTTTTCAGGTAATCGGAATTAGATACGCGGTTATACACACGTTGAAAACACATTGTCTGAATGTGTTTTTTTTTCTGTTTCTGTCACATACAATAATCGCTAACAGAGAAATACATCAACGCCAATCAGGAAATCGATCACAAACAAATTAGAGAAATAAGCTAACGTGACGCAAGAAAAATAAATGCTGTAAAGTCTTTAATAATGTGTTCATTTTATCTTAAGCAAGGAAACGGAGTAACAGATAGTAGAACACAAGAAGGTATGAAACAGCGTTTTGCATAAAGAATCACTGAATAAAGAGTGCAGAGGGTTCACAAATCCTTAGGAGTACAGTGTGTGTGTGTGTGTATGAAAGCTGCAACTACTGAAAATCTGATCACAAGTAAAGATCTTTTATATTTGGACATGCGCCCTAATATAACCTACTAGGTTGAACGGGACGCGCCTCTCCAAAACGAGGCAACATTTTAATTTAAAAAAAATGCAACTGCTGAACCATGTGTACATGACAGTTGCAACTACTTAAACAGGTGCTAATGAATGTTGTTGCAACTACTTAAACAGGTGCTAATGAGTGTTGTTGCAACTACTTAAACAGGTGCTAATGAATGTTGTTGCAACTACTTAAACAGGTGCTAATGAATGTTGTTGCAACTACTTAAACAGGTGCTAATGAATGTTGTTGCAACTACTTAAACAGGTGCTAATGAATGTTGTTGCAACTACTTAACTAGATCACGTTACATCTCTTCATTCTTCTATGAGGTACAGGTGCAATGAATGACACAAAAAAAAAACAAAAAAAAAACAAGGACTTTGTCACTGGGCAATGAAAGTATTGTAGAATAATAGGACAACCCTCACCCCTCTCCGGCGATAGCTATTCCAGTAATCTCCTCATACTTTCCGATGTGATGCTCTTCTTCTTCTGCAAATATAGCATGCCCGATGCCTCCGCCACCATCTCCACCATGGTAGTAGTGGCCGCCATGCATATGGCCATGCATATGCTGATGACGATGGTGCAGGTGGTGGTGCATACGATGGCCATGTCTTCTGTGGTGCTGATGAGAGCGCGTATGGTGAGCTTTGCTAGAATGGTGTGCGTGGCGGGCGTGCTGCATCTCGTTGTCTTGACGATTGTTGCCTGATCGGAAAAATCGGAAGTTGTCAAACGTAGGCCACACTCGACGAAGCCGGGATAAACCGAGTGATGGCCAACGCAACTTCTGTAATGATTGCGTTGTTGCAGTCACTCCAAGTCCAACTGTGAGTCCGTGATTATCTGACACACTAACCGCATCTTTGCGTCAAGACTTTGTAACGAAGGAAACATAGGAACGACTTATATTTCATGTCACTCATAAAAGATATCTCCGAGGTTTTAAATATGTCTTGAATGTTGATCACAGATACAGTCCATTTGTAAGTTAAACTAACTTTGGAAACATACGCCTTTTAAGATTAATGCAAAAGTAAGATCGTATACCTTTGTACAAACCACTGCTTTTAAGCAATTGTATAAGTAATGTCCGTATAAAAAAAATTAGCGTTTAAAATATCCGTTGGGACACTGCCTATCTATCTACAGAGTTTTCGCACGCAACTCAATATCCACGTGGACCAGTTTAACAGTTGAGAAAAATGTTTGCTAATGATCTGTCAATCTAATTTCGCTGTCGCTCTGTTCATTATAGAATGTTTTCCCTGGTTGAACAAATTGTTTGATAAATGTCAATCATGAAAGAGGTTTATACTCGTATGTCTGTTTCAAGCTTTTGAGTTTAACAATATTGGTTATTGGGATGGCACTGGGAGACATTTATTTAAAGTATGTTTGCCTTTCATGAAGAAGAGGGACAAAGCTTTCTTATTTTAATTCTATTTTTCTTTCTTTTTACTTCCTTATTTACGTGTGTGTTTATTTGTCTGTAAATACTTTATCATCTGCTCCTCTCTCTAGCATCCTACCTAATTTCTCTCTTTTCATATATTGTTTCTTCCGTTCTTAACTACTTTCTTTCACTTCGGTGTCACTGTCCTCATTTAATAATTTTTGTCCTCTGTTAGTTCAGCCATGACATAGACAGCTGTTAGTTCGGCCATGGCATAGACAGCTGTTAGTTCGGCCATGACATAGACAGCTGTTAGTTCGGCCATGGCATAGACAGCTGTTAGTTCGGCCATGACATAGACAGCTGTTAGTTCAGCCATGACATAGACAGCTGTTAGTTCGGCCATGGCATAGACAGCTGTTAGTTCGGCCATGACATAGACAGCTGTTAGTTCGGCCATGACATAGACAGCTGTTAGTTCGGCCATGACATAGACAGCTGTTAGTCTATACAGATATTTAAAATGTAGCGTGATCAATGCTCTCCGGGATAACTAAATGTTTTATTTGGGGACCAAAGCTGAATGGCTAAAAGTTGCATTTATTTTCTCTATCATGCAACACGGAAAGCGTAATGCTTTGATCTGTACGAAATCGTACTGGCATTCAACTTAATGCTTTGATCTGTACGAAATCGCCCTGGCATTCAACTTAATGTTGTGATCTGTACGAAATCGCACTGGCATTCAACTTAATGTTGTGATCTGTACGAAATCGCACTGGCATTCAACTAAATTTTGTGATCTGTACGAAATCGCATTGGCATTCAACTTAATGAGAGAATTATCAAAAATGCTAGGAAGCGTAAACATCTAAGACCTTAGCCTGAAAAGCGAAAGGACAAAAGTAATGGTCATTTCGAAAAAAAAAAAAAAAATCACAAAGCACCATGAAAGTAAATGGACGGATTGAAACAAGTCAATAGATTCAAATATCTGGGCACGTTATAAACATCAGACGGAAGATGTCATCTACGAGGTAAGGAGCAGAATAGCGCAAGCAAAAGTAGCATTCTATGAAACGAAAAGCATTCTATGGAGAAATGTTTCAATGGAGGTAAGAAATTGTTCAGTGTTTTAAATAGAGCCAATCCTTTTACATGGAAGCAAGTCTTAGACAATCAATGAACAGACAAGAATATTCCGGAAGGCCACAAAGACGAGCTTTTGGAGAAAACGTGTTAAGCACCCACGGAAAACCTAGAAAAATAAAGTAATTAGTCTGTCTTGAAAAATGTTAGTGCACGAAGAAAGCTTGTTACTCATATCAGAAGAAGGCAGTCAACTGTCTTTTGGTATGTTATGAAAACAGAAAAGTTGGGGTATATTGTTGTAGCAGGAAGGGCTGATGGAATAGAGTTGCAGCAGGAAGGGTTGATGGAATAGAGTTGCAACAGGAAGGGTTGATGGAATAGAGTTGCAGCAGGAAGGGTTGATGGAATAGAAAATAAATGACAATAAATGGAGAAGGCACTATGTGGCTTAACATGACAGAACGGAAATACGTGAAACATAGAATAGGTCATTAGTACAGGAGATAGCTTGCTCAGAATTGAAAGACTGAACTAGTTTGACAAGATCACCAATCTGGGAATTGACGGAAAGAACCAGAAAAACATATGAAGAGCACACGTTGATGTTCGATAGTGCACACATTGATGTTCGATAGTGCACACATTGATGTTCGATAGTGCACACATTGATGAAAACCTGTTTATAGCATTACAAGGCAGCCCTTGTTCTGTAGCTCACTGGGTTTGAGAAACAGGAGACGAACAATACACGGCTACGGTCATTGGAGACATACTTAAAAGGAATAAAGAAAATATGGAAAGGGCTTGATCGGGCGGCTCAGGGCAAGAATATGTTGTTGGCCTATGCTCCACTGGAAGCTAAATGGTAATGAATGAGGGAACGTAGGATACAAAGTTATGGAGAGACAAGTTCGCCAATGCCAGCCGGTATTGAACTTGAAAATAACATACAGAAGAAGAGAATTATTCAGAAAATGATCTAAAATTTATAAATATTAGAATCTCTAATAAAATTATTTATAGCAGTGGTAACGTGTCTCTTTCCTGGAAATGTATAATTTTTAACCGTTTGATTACTCTCAGGACACATAAGTAGATGTATTCGCTTGTGTAAAATATTTAAGACAGTCGGATGATAGCTGGGCTGGTTTCATTTCTTACTTCAATCACTTGCTAAATTCACCTGTTTTGGGGGCTTTCTTGGACCGTCCACCTGATGTCCTGGTTATAAAAGCGTCCGTGTTACTTTCAGACTGTCTTTGGACAGTCAAAGCATTCTAGTCTGCTTGATCAGTTGCGGCGTTATTACGTCTTATCCACATCACAGCTCACTGTCGGGCATCCGCCGGCAAACAGCTCTTGCGATGCCTTCCCAATTTAAAAAGTCCCCAGATCATTCCTTGTCCTATTTATTTTTGCCTCACCTTCTCTCCCACGTGTGTTTTAGGCTTTCGTGTATTTATTTTTCTACATTTTCATTACTGTCATTTGATGCGTGTCTCTTCAAGGTATTTTATGGATTATTCCATGTGTCCTGGCCACCTCCAACAACATTTGTCCGCCAATCTTGTTCTACTAGAATTTGTTTGGTTTTTCAAGTATCATTATCATGATAACTTTTCTAGAGGATCCAGGCACATGAGGTAGTTATCATAGCCATCTCGACAAACGCATGCGAAGTATCTTCATGTGGATTAGTCATACCTCAGTTGGCTTTGTTACAATTTTCCGTCGCCATGAAAATAAATGGATTAAGATTAAGCACTAAAATATAAAAAGTCACAGTAAACATTCACCAACTTGACGAGGTTGTAGTTGTAAACAATTAAGTAATTATGTCATAAACGAAATACAAACAACAGAATACTTGAAACAATGTGGCGCATGTAACAATAATACATAAAATCCGAAATCAAAATATAGAGCCAGTTTAGCAAATTATATAATGTGTGAAGTTCTTGTAAGGATGCCATCTTCTTAAGTTTGGTGATGTTATATTTGACTCACTCATGTATAAGTAATTTACCGTCATATAACTTGAACCTGCCTAGGGAAATTTGTTTCATTCCATATAGTTGTTAACGGCTACACTAGAATTTATCTTTATCATTTGAATGTTCTGAAATGCCAAAACAGTTAAATTATACGCACGATTAATTATAGTTCTATTAAAACTGAAACAGCGATAGCTTTTTTGTTGACAGTTGACATGTTTCTTTTGAAACAGTTTATGGAAGTGAGGTCCTAGAAAATCTAGGTATGAAAAGAGAACTAATGAGGGAGATCAGGCAGCTAAAATACTTTGGCCACATAAAAAGGCATAACACCTTGCAGAAGACCATAATAGAAGGGAGAGTTGAAGGCAAACGTGCAAGGGGAAGACAGCGCTATAAGTAGGAAGATAACATCAAGAGATGGACAGGAAAGAGTCTGTCAGAGTGCACCACCAAGACAAGAGACAGAAGACGCTGGAAATCATTACAGCCAACCATCGTTGTGGAGATGGCAGCTGATGATGATGATGGAAAAGACTGAAACCACATGACACAGAGTACAGACAACAGCAGAATCAGAAGGAACTATCTTGATATGAAAGCATGTTGAAAATAAAACGTATTTTCAATCAGCTGTAACTGATATTCTTCCGCTATACGTTCTCTACGGGTTTGATCCACTGGTTTCTATAGCATTTTATTCTCGCTTTAAATTATTTCGGTTTTTCTACTATGTTACCATTCCCGTATGTCTTACTGTGTAGGGCAGAGGTTTTCAAACTTTTTTGGTCCGCGGCTCCCTTGACCTGTGCATAAATCACCGCTGCTCCTCTCTATACTATTTATTGATGGACCTTAGCTCATAATATCGAGCCCAACACTTTTCCCAAGCCACCGCGACGCCCTTAGCCGAGGGTCGCGACGCCCCTGGGAGCCGCGACGCACAGTTTGAAAACCTCTGGTGTAGGGGTTGATACAAATTTACTCTACGTCAGCAATATTGTCGCAAACAGGGTTATGGTATTAACATTAGCAGCTGTTTTTCTGTCTAACCATAACCCTAAATCGTAATGTTAAACTCCTAACGGCATTGAATAAACACTTAAAAGTACTTTTAATTTACAACCGGTGCAAACAGCGCAGACAAAAAATAAATAAGCATAAACTACTAACCCTGTTTGCGCAAGATGGCTGGCCAGGAAACAGTGATTTAACCGTAGAGGGTTATGGGAATTTCTAAGGTGATTTATCTTCAGCTTGTACGTTTTATAGCCATTTGTTGCAGTAGATTTTGCAGTGGTTTGTCACAATACAGTTTCCTATGGTTGTTTCAGGAAGCTCTGCTGTGGTTGATTCCGTATTTCGTACCATGATTGGTTTTAGTATGTTTTATGGTGGAGTTTTCCAATACTCATTTGTTGGTCACCTTAATTTCTACGTTCCACATTACTTGTGCCAGAACACCGACTTTCAATTTTATCGTGCACGTTTTTGGAAATTCCATCTGGACCATGTGGGATGCTGACACATAATAAGCTTTGCTGAAGCTGTAGATGATGATGTGTCGACAGCTCAAGTGCATCACATAAGTACCGACTCTAGCGTTGCCAGGCTTCATTTTAACTCGAGAGCAAGGGAATATGAACTTCAATGATGACTTAAATGGAATGGCTGGGAATCTCGTAAGTAGACAGTTTTCGATTCAACAACAGTTCTCATGATTTTATTCCAGAAAGTGACCAGGTATTATTGTATCAACGAGAATAGTGTAATGCAGTGAATGGTACTAACAGGTAGGTGGAGTAAAGGTTAAATGCAGGAAGGTAGCGGAAAGTGTGAGCTACAGGTAAATAAAGAGACTTAATGAAATACTTAGCACTAGTTGCATAGAATGAAGTTTGAAGGATTAAGATTAAAATTAGGTTTGCAAGATGACATGTAAACCAGTGGTCTACAGATATTTAAAGGTGAATGTTAGATGTCAAAATGACAACTTATTTGCTTTCTTACAACAATAAGAGCTAGACAAAAACAGAAGAAGGGGAAGAAAATAGTAGGAACACAACGTTAGAAATTCGAACGGAAATACTAGCAGTTGCAAACGAACCCAAGGCGCAAGAAATCGATCTACCCAAAGCATGATCGACAGCTCCTTATTGGGAAAATTAGCTGAAAATAAATTTCTTTGAAGGGACCACTGATAAAAATAAAATACAAAGCAGGAAAGAATGTTAGAACTACCGAAACACGAAGATGTGTTCTAGATCAGTGTTTCTTGCTCTTAAATCCCGCACCCATATAAAGCATCTGAAGAGGTCTCATACAACGTTATCTTCTAGTTTACAAAATATGCCAGAAATTAAGAGAACATATAAAAGTATGAAATGAAAAGAAAATAATTTTATTTATAGGTTTAGTGCGTTTAATGAGACCAGAAAAAAAAAATCAGAAACTAGCAGTTAGAGGCACATAAGCTTGGAATGCTTTTATGAGTAATTTTCAGCGTTGGTTTTTTCAAACTCCTGTACACGTATTGAAAATAATAGTTTTGAATATAACCAGCATCACTTTTTAAGAGTTTTTGAAGAAGCTTAACATTTTATGTACACTGTATTCATAACTAAAGAATGACAGACACATAATTTTAAACATGTTTTTTATATGTTATAATTACTGTTAGAATATATGAACATTGAGCATTTTACATTTGATAGTAATTATGCATTTGATAAAATAATTAGCTTTCTGTTGCTTCATATTTTCAATTATGCTTGAGAAAATTTTATTTTAACAAAAGTGACTTTGATTCA
The DNA here is from genome assembly GCA_024509875.1 of Oreohelix idahoensis. Classification (NCBI taxonomy): domain Eukaryota; kingdom Metazoa; phylum Mollusca; class Gastropoda; order Stylommatophora; family Oreohelicidae; genus Oreohelix; species Oreohelix idahoensis. Next base: position 98,639 of record JAMPIV010007950.1, read on the forward strand.
GTATTGATTTCACTTTGACAGTTTTCCATTTTGTACAAATGCGTTTCAATTATGTGTATTGTATTGTGTTTCTGGTGATTTTTCTTCTAACATGTCTGGCAGATCTCGTACCCCAAGAAGCCGGGTAGCGTACCCCCCAGGGGTTGCATGCACCCCTGTTTAAGAAGCACTGCGCTAGAGACAAAGGTCTGTGGGTGGAATCATTATTTTTCAAAGTAAACGGTGATCACTGAAAATGACCTACATTCGCGCAGACTATATCTATGTCCTGTAGGCGGCTGTAAGTAGAAATTTATGCGGCTTTGGAACTGGGAATTTTTCTGTAATCGACTAAACCGTGAGCCTCGTGCTTAGTAATTGATTGTTACTACTGCAAAACCAGCACTTTGTTCGCAGGCATGACATTTCAGAAATGCTTAGCTGACATAAAAGACAAGAGTTGAAATTATTATGTCCCAAGCTAAATTGCTTTAAAACACCCCAATTATGTTCGAAGTCGATAAAATAAATGGGTCGACCGACAAAACAAGTAAAATGAATCATGAAGTATTTCTTAATGGACATTTCAATTTTGCATGAATTTTTATAGACAAGGAAAACAAAGGGAAATATACACAACATATATAAAACATAATATAATAAATGTTGAGTTAAATTATATAAGTAATTTAAAAAAAAAAATACAGAAGATGTATTCAAAGAAAAGTTGCTTGTATATCGACAATGTTGAACCTGGAAGATTTTAGACTAAAACTGTCAGTTGGAGCCTGACATTATGATAACAAGATGAGGAACTGAAAGTGTCAGTGGAGCCTGGCATGTTGGCAAGAATATGCCAGGTTAAGGTTGCAACGTCGCCCGTTTTACTGAATATTAGATTGCAGACTTAAAATTGTCAGTAGAACCCGACATACTGAGCACTTGATGGCAGTTTGAAAGAGAGTGTCACTGTACATTATATGTCATAATGAGAGTTTCAGTGGAACCCGACATACGGAATACTAGATGTCAGATTAGAACGCGTCATTTTAGCCCGACATACGGAACACTAAATGTCAGACTGAAAGTGTCATTGGGGTCCGACATAGTGGACAATGGATTTTAGGCTGAAAGTTGTCAGTGGAGCCCGACATAATGGACACTAGATGTCATGCTGAAAGTGTCATTGGAGCCCGACACACGAAACGCTAGATTCAGGACTGAATGTGTCGTTGGAGCCGATACACGAACACTAGATATGAGATTGAATGTGTCATTGGAGCAGATACACGAACACTAGATATCAGATTGAATGTGTCATTGGAGCTGATACACGAACACTAGATATCAGACTGGATGAGTCATTGGAGCTGATACACGAACACTAGATATCAGACTGGATGTGTCATTGGAGCTGATACACGAACACTAGATATCAGACTGAAAGTGTCATTGGAGCTGATACACGAACATTAGATATCAGATTGAATGTGTCATTGGAGCTGATACACGAACACTAGATATCAGATTGAATGTGTCATTGGAGCTGATACACGAACACTAGATATCAGATTGAATGTGTCATTGGAGCTGATACACGAACACTAGATATCAGATTGAATGTGTCATTGGAGCTGATACAAGAACACTAGATATCAGACTGAATGTGTCATTGGAGCTGATACACGAACACTAGATATCAGACTGAATGTGTCATTGGAGTTAGATATCAGATTGAATGTGTCATTGGAGCTGATACACAAACACTAGATGTCAGATTGAATGTGTCATTGGAGCTGATACACGAACATTAGATATCAGATTGAATGTGTCATTGGAGCTGATACACGAACACTAGATATCAGATTGAATGTGTCATTGGAGCTGATACACGAACATTAACACTGGAGATAGAACAGATTGAAATTGGAGTGATCATCAGATTGAGCTGATACACGAACATTAGATTTCAGATTGAGTGTGTCATGGAGTGATACACGAACATTAGGAGCCGATGTGTCATTGGAGCGATACAACTTGATATCAGATTGAATGTGTCATTGGAGTCGATACACAAACACGTCAACACACGAACATTAGATATCAGATTGAATGTGTCATTGGAGCCGATGCACGAAAACTTGATATCAGATTGAATGTGTCATTGGAGTCGATACACGAACACTAGATATCAGATTGAATGTGTCATTGGAGCTGATACTAGAACAGTATATGTCAGATTGAATGTGTCGTTGGAGCTGATACACAAACACTAGATGTCAGATTGAATGTGTGATTGGAGCAGATACACGGAAAGAAGAAAGTTGATCTTAAACAATAGAAGAAAAAATAATTGAAGAAGAATAAAGAGTATAACCCCGATACAATTATCACGTACCCCTTATGAGAGTTTTGTATTGTCGACGCACCCATCTTCTATATATTACATTTTAATTAAGTGTTTTCTGCAGTATATACCTTTTGCGAACCCTCGACGGCACGTGCACCACAGTCTGCGAATCACGGGTATGATCTATCAAAGATTTTCCTTTCGAGGGAGTGTGGTAGGCGAAAGAAGATAGGGCAAACATAAAGAAGCAATTGACTGTCAGCTTGAGAAATGGATGAAAATTCGCCGCAGAACAAACCGAACAATCTATAGACATGCGCGGCGAGTAACAATCAAGTACCCATCGACTGTGATGCCAGTGACCAGGAATGACGAGACTGAAGATGATAATGATGATGATATCAAGCGATATATATATCATACTGATTTACTTGGATGTGGCCAATGCGATGTTCCCATTACTAGCGTGTATATATAAAAAATACCATGATGTTTGCATTGAATGACAGCACGCACTTAACGCACCATTTAAGAACAGACATTCGGATTTTTTAATGTATGTATAGTGCAAATCTAAAACAAGATAACAATAGAATAAGTACAACCACAACCTCACAAATGGTGAATGCTACATTAACGGAGATATTCTCAAAGATAATATAGAATCATCTATGATTTTTTTTTTCCACTATGAAAATATGAAGACAACTTATGCAAACAAGTTATTTAAATTCGTAATCTTTAAAAAAGTGGTTTTAAAAGTACTACTAAATACTGGAAAAATATGCTAACAGCTTATGAAGTCAAACTGTGCAATTATCAATACTGAAAGTTGCAGTAGTCCTATTGCATGTTGATAAGTTTCTGCAAGAATCAGTTACCTACCAGAGCGGTTCGATCATACTATAAGCCTGGCATAGCCCGCTTATCTCCAAATGAAGAATTGATAGATGCTTTAATTGTTCATGTCCTCTTCACTTCTGTGTCATCTCTGGCAGTTTCGATGTGCTGTAGAGCTAACTTTCAAAAGTTTTGTGAACGACTTCTGGATTTCAGCACGGTGGTTAACTTCTATACAAAACGACAAATTCTTTAAAAAAATATAACCACGATTTTGGCACATTTCCTTATTTCAATTTTGCTGATAAAATGCAGGAAAAGTGGGTTTGCACTCGAGTGTTGCTGCACGCAGATAAAGTAGAAAATGCCATGTGTATAATAGGATTTCTTTCAATTTTTTGTCAACTACGTCAACTGCATTAATTCAAAACATTATTTGAAATGGTATTAAACTGAATTGCCTACTGACATTTGATCTTTACGAAATTTATTATTCGTGATCAAATTTTTTTTTAACACTTATACCGATGTTTCGCTTAGCGAATTAGCGAATTCCTTGTGTTGCATAATTTTCTGTCTAATCTAAACTTCACAAGTAAAGTTGTTCTTTGCATATAGGTTTTGTAAGATGTGTTTTCCGTGGGTGTCGCGGATTGTTCTGAAAGTCTTAGTACCAGTAATCGGGGTCCATTCTTTGGCTTCATCAACATAATGGCTGTAGTCATAATCATATCTGGTGTCTCCTGCTTGGAACTCGTTTGTCGGCGAATGACGTGAGCAGTGCTCGAGTGGCCAACTCTCGCTTTATCACGCTAGTGTTTGCCAGTCAGAGAGTGACCACTAATTGCCCCTTGGTTAAACATTCTTGGTGGACAGTATATCTGAAAGCCGAGGTAAACGTTGATAATGGAACGTTCTACGAAAGCACTTTCACCGTTAGCCATGACTTTGAATCAAATTTTCTGCTCGGCTGAGTAGAAACGTGGCTTTGGGAGGGCTTGGTTTTTAAAAGGAAGGGACTGCTTAGTTTAATGGAAAGTACCTGGTTACGATTTTATTTAATGCAAAAATCAAGTTGTAGACTCTTGGCTGTTGGAAAATTAAAGGAACTACATGTATTGTATGTAACAGCGAAATAAACTGTTTGCTCATTTTTATTCCTGCGTCTGAATATCCAGATGTAAAAGTAACGGAACAAATGACTTCAGTAAAGTATGAAGAATGACTGAAAGAGTTATATAGGGACAGTTAGAAGGTGGCCAGAGCATTTTAGTTTTATAAATTACTTGTTATCATAATTTGTTCTATTTGGTTTTGGAACCATAACATCAGGAATCGAGAGTTGCAATTTTGTGTGCGCTTAATTTTCCTGTAAACCTCCACGAAATGACATCTCACCAGTGACAGCTGATTTAGTACGACTTAGATGGTTCCGGAAAGCACGACTAAGTAATGCTCTTATATTGATAACTCGGGTTGTGGTCAAATATTTGGTACATCATCACCATCATCTATTATTTCTAATGCATCTCTATAGTCTTGATTCGGGTCAAATGTCAGTTTTTTTAAAACTATGATAAGTAAGCAGTTTTAAAGTTATATCTCACTCTGCACCATTTTTTAAAAAAATTTGGGATTACAGTTAATTCTATTTTTTTTCTAGATATATGTTGATATATATAACAGATATATGCTGATATATATAACAGATATATGTTGATATATATAACAGATAAGTGTTGATATATATAACAGATATATGTTGCCATGATGTAACTGGAGTACACCATCTGTCTGCGCCTTATTTTGCACACGCATCGGCGGAAGGAACGGTAGACAGTGGTTGTTTTATTCCCAGTCAAACATTTTGGCAGCTACTTAACTCAGACGGACATAACTAAAAATATATAAAAAATAAGGACATAATTTCCAGCTCATGTTTTCTTATAGTTTGCGATTAATTATCGTTAAAATGCTTAAATTGGTCACTTATCTTAGGTTTGTGCATTATTTTTATTCAAATCTTTTATATATTTAGAAATGGGTTCTGAATAAAATTATGTTATAAATCCACCATCCTTATCATAACTGGGGTCAATTATTCCCGATGTGAAATTTAAAATATAACTGAGAGCAAGGTGTTTTCATCGGCCACATTTCATATCATAAAAATATTTCTTGACCTTCAACCAGGGTAAGACAACTACTTCAGAAATACTAAATTAGATGAACCTCATTTCACAACGTAAATTATTGCACCATAAAAATAATCCACGGAATTACAATGCTATTTCCAGAAATGGAAGATACACAGAATTAAACAGTTTTCTGTAAGTTTTAATTTCCTGTATCTCTTATCTCGATACTCCACGCCAAATATGCTAATTCCCTCAATCACAATGGCGTCCGTCTTATCGTTAGTATCTCTGCTACAATGCGTTTTTATAAATAAACTCTCAGTACACAACTGATCACGGAGTCTATTTCACACTCGAGTCACCCTCACATGTTGCTATCCAACGAGACCCTCTGACTGAGTTCTGAAACTCTGCAGAAGAACGCATAGAGCTCGTCCACAATGGGGTGTGGGGGAGGGGAATGATCTATAACTGAACCATTGGAAGTATCGATAAAAGGAATAAACGCTAGAGATGAAGAAGATGATGAGAAAATAGTCAGTTAGAAAGAAGGATGCGTTTCAGAATGAAAATTACAGGGCCACGGGAATTAACGTGCACTCCCAAATGAAGGGACTTGACGTGCGTGTCTCGCAGGGTAGGGGACGACTGGAGTCAGAGATACAGTCATTTAAGATAAAACAGCCCCAGGAAGCATTGGTCACGTGACGCTGTAAGCGTGTATTTGGGCAGTCAATGGACATGAATAGACAGGAAAATAAAAAAAAAGGAACCATTATACAAAATATGAGATAAAAACACAGGGTAGCGGAAGAGCACGCAGCGAACTGCAGCATTAAGAAGGTGAAATAAAAAAAAAGTTTAAAAAAAAAAACCCAGAAAACTAAAAAAAAAAAACAAGGTTGATACTAATTAGAATATGTCACATTCTATATACCCTGACTTGGAACGAGATTCAGTGGTGTATACAATCTCTTGTATTCGGTTAGCCTAAGAATTACAAGACTGAATGCGCACATTCATTGATACATGGGCAAGTAATTTGAGCAACAGCATGGAATTATCACCATGGTTTTTATAGTTATACATGTTCTATCTATGTTCGACTTTGTTTTCCTGTTGTTAATGCACTATGTTAATGGTTATGAACATTGAAGAGTACAACTATTCTGTTCCGCTCTGTGTTACTGCACAAAATAAAAGAACACGACCTTCGTGAGCCTATCTCATCAACCATTTCGTCAATGCCACAAATGAGGTTAATTCTCTTAACGAAAAGATAAACAGACATACGTTTCTCAATTCTCCAGGACACTCTGATTTTGTTCTTGTTCATCCTCTCATCTCACACACTTCTATACATCTTATTAAATGGACCAGATACAAGCCATGTTTCATGGCGTTTTCATGGATGTCTGCGTGCAGGGAAAAATGAAGATCTGTCAGAAAAATCAAGCGCTCAGAAACAAAATGTGGTCAGCGAGACCAAACATCAACTATGAGCTGGAGGGAAGAAGCTGTCTGAAAAAACAATCAAACTTTAAATAGGGAAACAAGCTGTCTGAATACAGAATCAAACTTGGACGAGGAATGTCAAAAATTATCTGAATGAAGAATCAAACTTGGACTAGGAAGGTCAAAAATTATCTGAATGAAGAATCAAACTTGGACGAGGAAGGTCAAAAATTATCTGAATAAAGAATCAAACTTGGACGAGGAAGGTCAAAAATTATCTGAATAAAGAATCAAACTTGGACGAGGAAGGTCAAAAATTATCTGAATGAAGAATCAAACTTGGACGAGGAAGGTCAAAAATTATCTGAATGAAGAATCAAACTTGGAAGAGGAAAAAAAAAGCTGGCGAATGAAGAATGCAACTTGAATGAGGAAAAAAGCTGTCTGAATGAAGATTCAGACTTGGAAGAGGGAAGCGTCATCGCTTTGTTTATTGCATGTAACGTGCTCAGTTTTCTCTTTATGCTTCCTTACAGGCACTGTGTACAAGTATTTTGTGTTACTGTTTCAGTCTTCCCGTGTGTCTGCATTGTTATGCTGTCTTGCCTGTTAGAAATTTACTTCTTACTATCTCACAAGCTAGTCACGTAAGCCAGCTTAGCTGTCTAATGTTTTTTGTACTATACCCACTCGTCTTGAAACTGTATTATCATTTCTTTATGACTTGTGTTTTAAGTAGTTGTTGTTGTTGTTTGCGTTCGCTCTTAGCCATATCTCTATCTTACAATTCTGGCCGTTAGTTTTGAGCGGTAAGTACGTTGTGTCGTAGTTTACAGCTATGCTGTGATATCTGCGCCTTTCGGCCTGACACAACCGATTTCAGCAAGCAATTTTTACGGGTTTGCTTCCCTGCCACCTGACGCCTTATAAGTATGCTATACCTCATGTCCATACAATAGTTCAATGAGGTGGCTGCACCAGTGAGCGTCATACCTGTGCCTCAGATCTGGGAGGGCCCGTTTCCGAGAACACCACACACAGCCAATTGAGGCAACGGTCGCCTTTAAATGTTTTAAGTAGTTAAGGGCTTAGATAATAGTCTCAAACCCAGTCGGAGCAAATTGTCTCTCATGTGATTTTTAGCTTGCGCAATATTTTGGATAGAAGTAGAACTAACATCCAGCCTCACTTTGAGAGAGACCATCAGCAGGTGATCGACTTAAAATAGCATACTGGCACTTGTTAATTTTATTTCAACTACCACAGCTAGCAGTTGTTTGTTTCTTATTAATTTATAATATTTCCCTTTTCATGTATGCAGTTTCAAGTGTCATTGGTACAAGAGATGAGAAGACAATGGCGATGGATAGGACACACGTTTAGAAAACTTGTTGATAGCGTTACAAGGCAGTCCTTGTTCTGGGATCCCCAGGGGAAGATACGTAATGCAAGACCTAAAAATACACGGAGAAAAGAACTTGCGAGAGAAATGTAAGGGATGATGAAGTAATTAGCAGATTTTGAGCGGATGGCACTGGATAGAAGGCCTTGACACACGTTTGGTGAAGCACTATGCTCCTTGTCTAGTTGCTGATACACGTTTGGTGAAGCACTGTGCTCCTTGTCTAGTTGCTGACACACGTTTGGTGAAGCACTATGCTCCTTGTCTAGTTGCTGACACACGTTTGGTGAAGCACTGTGCTCCTTGTCTAGTTGCTGACACACGTTTGGTGAAGCACTGTGCTCCTTGTCTAGTTGCTGACACACGTTTGGTGAAGCACTGTGCTCCTTGTCTAGTCTCTGACACACGTTTGGTGAAGCACTATGCTCCTTGTCTAGTTGCTCACACACGTTTGGTGAAGCCCTGTGCTCCTTGTCTGGTTGCTGACACACGTTTGGTGAAGCCCTGTGCTCCTTGTCTGGTTGCTGACACACGTTTGGTGAAGCACTCTGCTCCTTGTCTAGTTGCTGACACACGTTTGGTGAAGCACTATGCTCCTTGTCTAGTTGCTGACACACGTTTGGTGAAGCACTGTGCTCCTTGTCTGGTTGCTGACACACGTTTGGTGAAGCACTGTGCTCCTTGTCTGGTTGCTGACACACGTTTGGTGAAGCACTGTGCTCCTTGTCTGGTTGCTGACACACGTTTGGTGAAGCACTCTGCTCCTTGTCTGGTTGCTGACACACGTTTGGTGAAGCACTATGCTCTTTGTCTAGTTGCTGACACACGTTTGGTGAAGCACTGTGCTCCTTGTCTGGTTGCTGACACACGTTTGGTGAAGCACTGTGCTTCTTGTCTGGTTGCTGACACACGTTTGGTGAAGCACTGTGCTCCTTGTCTAGTTGCTGACACACGTTTGGTGAAGCACTATGCTCCTTGTCTGGTTGCTGACACACGTTTGGTGAAGCACTCTGCTCCTTGTCTAGTTGCTGACACACGTTTGGTGAAGCACTATGCTCCTTGTCTAGTTGCTGACACACGTTTGGTGAAGCACTATGCTCCTTGTCTGGTTGCTGACACACGTTTGGTGAAGCACTCTGCTCCTTGTCTAGTTGCTGACACACGTTTGGTGAAGCACTCTGCTCCTTGTCTAGTTGCTGACACACGTTTGGTGAAGCACTATGCTCCTTGTCTAGTTGCTGACACACGTTTGGTGAAGCACTATGCTCCTTGTCTGGTTGCTGACACACGTTTGGTGAAGCACTATGCTCCTTGTCTGGTTGCTGAGATATTATTGAATTATTGTCTTTAATTGACTTGCTGCTGTTCAAGTTTGTACACCTACTTAGAATGTGTTCTTACAAATGATGTTGGTATATTTAGATTCAGGAGAATATAAAATAACCGAACATAGACTAATCCTTAGAGTGGTTAGAGCAAAGGTGCCGGGTTCGAATCACGGTATCGACACGCTCCAGTCTACCCAGCTGTAAATGGGTACCTGACTTTCAGTTAAGGAAGGAAAAGGCAGAGAGAAAGGGTCACCCCACCTCTCAATGCTGGACCTAGTATAGTGAAGTCTTTAACACCCCACTCCCCTACGGCAGTATCTGTTATGGGACTACCTTGACCTTGACTAATCCAAATTTTAGTTTTTCTGCTATTGTGACTTAAAATGTGCTGTAGCTCCAACCTTTAATCTTTCTATCGGACAGAGGTAGCCAGCCTCAGGTCCAACTCTCCTTAGCCCCCAATTAAGACACGCATGGTAGGTCACATAGTTATTAATCTTTGTTCGTCTAACGGGCCTAGGTGAAATACGAGTGATGAAATGCAATGGGAGAAGGAAAGCAAGTTTAAAACAGTGTAAATTGTAATGTGTTTGCAGATCTATACTTCAACGCTCCGAGTTGAAAATCAATGCTATTTTATGCTGAAACTAGGACAAGCTTAAAAGTCAGCAGAGTACCGCTTATGATCAATCGTTTGGCGTCTGCTGGACTTTAATGCTAACTTATGAATGCTTAGAACTGTCTGAACGCTGTAATCATTTAATTGCTGTGAAATAACTCTCGCAGACAATGAAATGTTTCAAGTTTATGCATGGAAAAACTGGTACCTCCAACCAGCTTGCTAACACGTGCTAAGGGATGCTTGTTCAAGTCCTTGACATTTGCGAGGGCACCAATTACTGAGTATGTTCACCATCGATCCAGCAAATATGTGCTCCAGTGACGTAGGAAATTGTGGAAATCACGACTCAATGAAGGAAAGCAATTTTTTATTTGTTTTAAAACGAACAGTCAGCCAATTTTTTTTAAATGTCTTATGCTACAGAAGCGATATGATTCGGATACAATGTATACAATAGTTCTTGAAGAACGGCGTAAAAAACTGATACAGTTCAAACAAACTATTACAGGCGATAATGAGAAGAGATATTTCAAGACTAAACAGTTTTTTACTCCCATTATCTATAATGTTTGAGGAAAAATAGATATTATTTTTGGGGTTTCAGGAAAACGTAAATGTAGACTTTTGATTTACTATGTCAAGATTTGACAGACAGAGGTATGATGTAGGCTTCTTTAGGTGTAGAAAGAGAAAGGTCAACGAGTTCAGGTACTCAGAAAGTTCTCGACAAGTAATGATTTCCGGACATGCGCTGTGATTTTGATTTGAAGTAACGAGTTAATGACGGGCTAATGTTATAACATATCACGAGAGTATCACAAGTTACTTCCGTTTACAGGTCGCACCATTTATGTGAGCGTCCGATTGGCAGAGTTGTTAGAGCGCTGGCCTTTTGCGGCAAAGGTACCTGGTTTGAAACGCGGTGGCGTCACGCTCCAATCTACCCAGCTGTAAATAGGTACCTGGCTCTGCTCTTGAGTTAAGGAAGGCAAAGGTGGCGTGGAAAGGAACTGGTCTTGCCATCTCTAAAAGCTAGACCTAGTGTTGTGAAGTGTAAATAAATATTAGACAAACATAAAGGTATGTTTTCAGGCACTCGTAAGAAATAAAGAAGTAGAAAACTAGACAACAGAAAAACAACAGATGTGAGTGGCTTACCCAGGACTCGAACCCACTACCTTCTGTGCGACAACCCAGTCTAGCTATGCAAGCGAATCACACTATCCTCCCTGCCATCTAGGCATCACCAGAAAAATGATGCTTCGATGACGGGTCACTAGTGCGACCCGCAACACATAACACCGGAAATTTACCATGGGCAGTCCAGCCTATTAATGACGCAATCACTTCTGTTGTTCCCCTATTATACAGTATAGGTCAGACTACACAAAACAAAGACCTTAATACTGTGTCTAGTAAATGATAGAAGACTAAGAACAGTGAGTGCAGGACAGAGGGTAGGTTTTGGTATTGTATAAACATTTATAACACATAAGGAAGGGAAACCCGAGGCCTGTATGAGTGCCTGAAAACATACCTTTATGTTTGTCTAATATTTATTTACTGTTCGTCATAATCAAATAGAAAATGTTACTACTGAGACCGTGAACCCCCTCCACCCCCACCCTCCCAAAACAAAAATATTGCTCTATCTGATCCCGCGCCTGAATAAAATATTACAGTGATGTAAACTAAATTAAATGCAGCAATATTACGGGAAGAAGTGGAAGAGGCTATATGTTCGCTGAAAGGAGGGAAGTCACCGGGTGTGGATAATATCCCAGCAGAGCTCTTGAAATATGGAGGACCAGATAATAGTAAAAATCATGACAACAATTTGCCAGAAGATATGGAGCACAAAAAAGTGGCCAAATGAGTGGACGCAATCATTAGTAATACCGCTTCCAAAGAAAGGAAATCTAAAAATGTGCAAGAACTACAGAACCATTAGCCTTATTAGTCATCCAAGTAAGGTGATGTTAAGGATACTTTTGAACAGAATAAAACAGAAATCAGAAGAAATCTTGTCCGAGGAACAGGCTGGCTTTAGACCAAAAATAAGTACCTCAGAACAAATCTTCAATATTAGATTACTGATCGAAAAAACATCTCCAGCACCAACACGATTTATACCATAACTTCATCGATTTCACAAAAGCCTTCGATCGAGTCTGGCATGAAGGCTTATGGCAAATAATGAGAAAATTCAATTTTGATACCAACATCATAGATATCATTGAAGCACTATACAAGGACGCAAGCAGTGCTGTTTTTGCAAGCAATGACATTGGAGAATTTTTCAAAACAACTGTAGGAGTTCGCCAGGGATGTATCCTGTCCCCAGTGCTCTTTAATATATATCTAGAACATATTATGCAGGAGGCTCTTTATGATTATAAAACAACCATATCAATTGGAGGCCGACCTCTGTGTAATCTACGTTTTGCTGATGATATCGATCTGATAGCTGGAACAGAATCAGAACTTCAAGACCTTACCTCTAGACTGGAGAAAGTAACAAGAACATATGGGATGGAAATTAATATAGAAAAAAGCAAGATATTGGTGAATAGCCATAAGAAACATGTTCCGACCAACATTACGTTAAATGGGCAAACGTTAGAAGAAGTTAACACCTTTAAATATCTCGGGTCCACTATATGTAGTGATGGGAGATCAAGTAAAGAAATCAAGACAAGACTTGAGATGGCCTCAGCTGCCATGACAAGACTGAATGTGATCTGGAAAAGTAACATCAGTTTTCCTGTGAAGATCAAATTATACAAATCACTTGTATTATCTATTCTCTTACATTGCTTTGGCAGCTAGCGCCTTCAATAGATTATCTAACATTTGGAAATTACGATCACTGAATATACATACCAAGCTTCGTCTGTTTAATTCGAATGTTATCTCAGTGTTAACATACGGCTGTGAAAGTTGGAAAATCACAAAATCATTGGAGAACAAGCTGAATACATTCGAGAACAAATGTCTTAGAAAACTCATGAACATCAGTTGAAAAGAATTCAAGACTAATCGACAAATAAGAGAAGACTCTAAGCAGAAATATGTCTCCGACTATATAAGGAAAAGACGATGGTCATATATCGGTCATGTCCTACGAATGCAAAACAACAGAATACCACTACAGGCGCTCACTTGGGTTCCTGAGGGTAAGAGGAAAAAAGGAAGACCAAAAGAAACACTTAGAAGAACAATAACAAGAGAAGGAAGAACGTTGGGCCTAAATAATGTGCAAGAGTTAAGAGGAGTGGCGTCACAACGAACAACCTGGAGAGCACTGGTTTCTGCCTTATGCGCCGTGTTTGGTGCTTAAAGAATTGATTATTATTATTATTATATGGGTGTGAGAGCTGGACACTCACTGCAGATATGGAGCGAAGGATTCAGGCTTTCGAGTATAAATGTTATAGAAGAATTTTGCGCATTTGCTATAAAGAGCACAAAACAAATGTCTATGTTAGAGAGAAGATAAACACCTATGCAGGCCACCAAGAACCACTTTTGTCAGTAGTGAAACGTCGAAAGCTTGCCTGGTTTGGGCATGTAACTCGGTCATGACTCCCTTTCGAAAACGATCCTCCAGGGAACAGTCAAAGGTAAACGGAGAAGAGGAAGGCAAAGAAAATCCTGGGCTGATAACATCAAAGAATGGGCAGGACACGGTTTTTCCACACTTGTACGCATTGCTGAGGATAGAGAGCAGTGGAGGACCCTGTCTGCTGATGCTTCCACCATGGCACCCCTACGACCCATGACGGGTTACGGGTTGAGATGAGATGATGAAACTAAATTAAATACTGTACACTAATTGGTGTGTACTTTAGAATAAAGAAAACTATCAATTTGATTTTCTCTTAATTGTTTAAAATAATTTTGAAGTATATCTATTTTTTTTTCACAGCGGTTAATAGCTCCAATTATTATTGAATAAATTCAAGCTGTAAGATCAGTTTTACATTACATGATCACTAAAAATATACTTCATGTAGTAAATTTACAAAACTTTTGCGGCACATTTTGATAGGTGCGGCGCCACACCGCTAGTGAAACACTGTTCTATAGGATCCCCATTTATTTCCATTGCTGATGGTCCATTATGAAGAGAACATTCATGAAGGACAGAAAAATAAATATAATGACATATAAATACCAAGGGAAGTAACATGGTAAACAAGAAGACCATAGCATTAACAATGAGTTGTCGGATGTGGTCCCTCCGCAGAAAACAAACGAATTGTAAATAGAATTGAGAAATGATGTAGTCAGTGGAGTATTCTCTATGTGTGCTGTGCGTGCTGCGCACACCTATGCCCGAAGGAAAATAAAAATTTAATTTATTGTTCTATAAAATATTTCTCTTCTAAAGTTCTGCTTTCGGACCGTACGCATCAAGGTAACGGATTTTCCCGCATAGAATCTACGAGTATATCTACGAGGGGCGTTCAGAAAGTAATGCACCATATCGTTTTTCGCAGGAGCTGTTTATTCAAAAAGCATGAAATTTATACACAATATACATGGATATGTCATGTAAACATCGGTATTATTCAACATAATCCCCATCAACTTGTACGGCTTTATGCCAGCGCGAAACAAGTGCATGTATTCCTAGCCCGTACCAGATTTTGTCTTGATCATGTAGCCATTTCTTCGCTGCATGAATCACTCCATCATCTTCAAACCTTGTCCCACGGAGTGCATCTTTAAGTGGACCAAATAGATGAAAATCAGAGGGGGCCAAATCGGGACTATAGGGTGGATGGGGTAGTACAGTCCAACCCAATTTGGTGATTGCTTCCCGTGTTGCCAGACTTGTGTGAGGGCGCGCATTGTCGTGAAGGAGAAGCAGGTCTGTTGGATTCTTGTGCGGCCGAACTCTGCGAAAACGTTGATTTAGTTTTTTCAATGTCTTAATGTAAGCTTGCGAATTGATTGTCTCTCCTCTTGGCATAACGTCCACAAGAATCACACCTTCAATGCCCCAAAAGAAAGTGATCATGACCTTTCCAGCTAAAGGAATTGTCTTGAATTTCTTTCTTCTTGGTGATTGACTGTCTTTTTGTCTCACGTTCAAAATGATGTGCCCAGGTTTCGTCACCTGTAACGATCTTAGCCAAAAAGTTATCTCCATCAGCATTGAAACGCTCCAACAATTCAGAAGAAATTGCTTTCCTTTGCAATCGGTGGTCATTTGTGAGACTTCGAGGAACCCATCTTGCGCAAAAAATCCGAGAGTTTTTATAACTGCATTTGCACTACCAATGCTGACTGACAGCTGTAAGGCCAACTGTTGAGTAGTGATTCGCCTATCACTAAGAATAATGCGCTCAGCGCATTTCAACATTTCTGCGTTGGTGGCTGTGGCAGGACGTCCACAGCGCGGCCGATCAAGCAGCTCCGTATCTCCACTTCCTGATTCTTTGATTCTCTGAACCCAGCGACTGACTGTACTCCTGTCGACTGCAAAACTTCCATACACATCACATAGACGCTTGTGAATATTCACAACAGTTTCCTTCTCTGCAACGAGAAATTCTATCACAATTCGCTGTTTATAACGCAAGTTGCTAACACGCTCCATTTCAACGGTTTAGTGCAGCCGTATTATTTAGCCGGTTGCGGTGCAATTTGGTGCACACAATTGGCACATACCATATTTGAAGTGTGGAAAATTTCATGCTTCTATCTTCATTATTAGCTGAGAAAAACGATGTGGTGCATTACTTTCTGAACGCCCCTCGTAGTTTCAGTTTCCCAGACGCGTTTTATAGTGCAGTTTTTATTGGTTGGTTACAATCGCCCGAAGTTTCTCGGGTAATTCCGTCACAATGCGTGCTCCACCTTTCAGGTTCACGTCTGAAGATTGGTTTGTGTGGATCGGGGTCATGGCCAGATACGTCAATACAATACGAACATGCGTGCGGTGGTCTTGCAGCTCTCGAGTTGTAAAAATCGGCTGTGTCCGTCCAGTGTTTTTTTGTGATTAATTTTTGTTAGTTGCCGGGAATGCAGATTATTACAGTGACAGTGAGTTTCAAGTTGTAAGTTAATTAGTATTTCGGAGATAATTGACATATACCCCTAATAACTATCGTTGCGTAAATGAATATAGTTGGTTTTTAAATTAAGAGGGGAAGAAGTTAAATAGTAGGCGTACATATTCATTTTAAGTAGCAGCACGCCTAGCTCGCATTACCAGGATACGCCAGTGGATATAGTGGCAGTATTTCACGAAGAAGCGATAAATTAAGCTATATGTATATATATATAAACATGAGAAACGTAAAATAACACATATGGTTGATAAATCAAAATGTTGAAGCGGTTTTGGGCAAGACTAAATGTATGACTACAGAGTTACTAAGACATCGCATAAGTGCAAGTAGTCTTTTCAGGGCTTCATCGGGCATCTGGTTGGCAGTGTGACCACGTAGAACAGCGGTCGGCCACGCAGGAGCTATCGGGATCTACTTCAGGAACAATGAGCTTTCTAAAGATCTACTTGTCTGTTTTCGGATTTCAGAGTGTGTGGATTCTGGAATAAATGCAACTTTGTATACAAAATTCCTTTTCTTTCATTGAGTTGTGATATCCACAATTGCCTATGACGCTAGAGCACACGTTTGCTGGATTGATGGTGAAAATACTCAGTAATGGGTGCTCTCGCAAATGTCAAAGACTTGAACTGTATTCCTTCGCACGTGTTAGGAAGCTGGTTGGAGGTACCAGTTCTTCAATGCATAAATTTGAAACATTTCATTGTCTGCGGGTGCTATTTTACAGCAATTAAAAGACTAAGCTGGCGTTTAGACATTTCTAAGCATTCATAAGTTAGTAGTAAGTCCAACAGACGCCAAACTATTGATCATCAGCGCTAGAATGCTGACTTTTAAGCTTGCGCTAGTTTCTGCATATGTAACTTTGATCTGCTTTCTGGAATCTCATCGACCAAACGGGGGAAAATTAAAACTAGACATTTTTATTAAATTTTAACGTTACTTCAAGGAAAAGATCACTTTCATTGTAATGCTGTTCATGAATGAAGTGAATTTTAGCATGTTAGGATGTGGGGTTTTAACTGGGAATGTGGTGAAAGTACATTTAAATCTGAGAAACACCGCGCTTTTAAGTGCTGGTAGGAGTGGGCGGGACCGAAATTTACGTAGGTTAAAAATTCACTCTCCTATCCGTCACCTAGAAGTCTATCAAACGATGCCTTGGAATCTAAAGGTAGATTATGAATCAAGGGAAAGTCGAGTTCGATCTCTAGATGGCATTCAAATTGAAGAAATTGATTGCACCAAATTAACAGGCACAAAGCCATGTAATATTGACGCTCTAACTGAAATGGATTGCTTAAGAAATTTTAGACCAGATTTACAATAAGTAAAAATATTGTTTATGTTTTAGTATGTCATAATTTTTCTAGCACTAAAAATAATAAAATAAAAGGTAAAAATAAAAATATCGTGAAAGGACGCTCAGCCAACTTGGGGTGCAAAATTGGCTGAGCGTCCTTTCACGATGTACTATCACGGCAAGACGATGGTGCCGTTTGGTTGGTCCTAGGTTCGATTCCCGGTAAGCCTATCACTTATATTTTCTTTTCTGTTGTCTAGTGACATACTTTATGTCCAACGAGTACCTGTTAATTACCTTTATTTATTGATTTACGAAATGAAGTGAGAATGGGAGTTACTGACATCTTCAAATTAACTTACTCCGTACTGAGCTTGAGGTCAAGACGTTTAGTAGGCCGGGAATGACAAATATCTGTCAGGTGTTGACGAAATTATGTAATCAGACGAAAGCGCTGAAAACAGGCGGGTAGAGATTATTTAGTTCCGTTTTTTATGTGGATAAAGTTTAGCTCTAGTTCAGTGTGGGAAAATGTGAATATAGCTGAGCTTTGTTTGATGTGTGAAAATGTGATTAAGGTTTAGTTCTGTTTGATGTGTGAAGATGTGTATAAGGTTTAGTTCTGTTTAATGTGTGAAGATGTGGATAAGGCTTTGGTCTGTTTGATGTGTGAAAGTGTGGATAAGGCTTTGGTCTATTTGATGTGTGAAAGTGTGGATAAGGCTTTGGTCTGTTTGATGTGTGAAAGTGTGAATAAGGCTTTGGTCTGTTTGATGTGTGAAAGTGTGGATAAGGCTTTGGTCTGTTTGATGTGTGAAAGTGTGGATAAGGCTTAGTTAAGTTCGATGTAAGAAAATGTGGATTATGGGTTGTTCCGTATAATTTAGGCCACTGCGGAAGCTTAGTTCTGGATGATATAGGAGATTATGGTTAAAACTTAGTTCTGTTCAGTGTGTGGGAGGGTTGGAGTGGCTGATCGATATGGCGCCCACCTCTAATTATAAAAGTACCGTGTTCGCTCCTAGAAGAGAGAATATAACTCATGGACATCTTTTTCAGAACCAGTGATTCGTAATGATGTACTCCCCCTCCCCCTTCCCCCCGGATCTTCTGTGTAGCGAGGTCGGATGTATAGTCTTTTCGGATAAGGGTAAAAAATGCATATAGAATAAACGTAGAAAGAAAATGGACACGACATGGGTGTTATGGTAGACACAAATTACGACTCCTCCGCTGATTCTGTCCGAAATGAGGTTAGAGTAACGGTAAAGTTAGCCCCGTAGTTTATAATGCCAGAAGGGAGTGAGATGTTAGAGACTTCACTATAGTTAGTCTAGAATAGTGAGATGGGGGGACCAGTTCCCTTCCTTGCTGCCTTTTCTTTCCCTAACTCAAGTGTAGAGTTAAGTACACATTTACTGCTGGGTAGACTGGCGCGTGACGCCACCGTGTTTGGAACGCGACAAGATTTGCCGCAACAGACCAGATCTCTAACCACTCTGCCAATCGGATGCTCTGAAAAGAGGGCTGAATCATAAACCAAAACTCCTGACACTGTTTGTTATTTCTGATAAAAGTTATATTTTCTAACGTCTAAACTGTATCACAGACTTTGAAAACAAACCATCAGTGATTCGTGACGATACGAGAACGTATCCATCCTTTGTTGTCTGTTAAAATATCAAGTTACGAGTGAAATGGTATGAAAACAAAGAAAACCAAAGGTCCACGTTGGGAATCAATGAATGTCAAACATTCAGCCACTTTATTAGTCGGAACAAGGATCAGTTGACCTTTAGTGGCAACCGACCATTGAGTTCCTGGGTATAATTATGACTTGTTTTTTTTTTTTTTTAAACGATGAATAAACGTAGTGGGTTAATGCCTTGTGTTCTATCCATGCTGACGTGCTAGTATTCACTCCGGACATCTCTGCGCATATTGACAAAAACTGTGCATGTGTGTGCTCGCCCGCGAGTGTATGTGTAGTTTGTTCGATAATGTGTGTCAAGCGACAGGGTGTAGATATCGAAGAATGGTGTTGGTAGAGATAATTAGTACAGCACGCAGATAAACGCTGGGCACGCGCGAGTATTGCGTAATCAGGCCTAAGTGTTGTGTGACGCGGGTAAGTGTCATGCCGCTACGAGTTGAGTATTTCTCAGACTCCGATGAGTGTGGTGTAGACACGGATAAGTGCTGTGGAGGCGGTGATGAGTGTTTTGTATATACGGATGAGTATTTTGAATACATGATGGATGTTGTTTAGACAAGAAAACACGTGTCATGTAGTCTTGGGTAAACGTTATGAATGCACGGATGAGTATTTTGTAGAAACAGCTGTGTTGTGTAATGACTGATGTGTGTTGTGTAGAGAAAGATGAAAGCAGAAACTAATAAGTGTTGTGTAGACAAGGGTGAGTGTGGTGTAGACACGGATGAGTATTATATAAGCACGAATGATTGTAATATAGGTTCGGACGAGTGTTGTATGGGCTTCATCATCATCAGGTACCATGCCAGTTAGCGAACGGGATCTTGTCTCTTCAAAGTTTCCTGTCCCCAGGGCCCTTCATTATTAATTCTGTTGTTGACGTCTTTGCCACGAAGTTAAATTTTACAGCATCTTCTCCCTTTGTTCTGATCTATCTCCTTGATATCTCTTAATAGATATGAGCGTTCTCCTTCTCATAACAAGGCCAAAGGTAATGCATTACTTCCTTCAAATATGAGCTTCTGTCAGGACATCTTCAGTACTCTTTTTATATGTCTATCATATTCTTAATATTCTTTTGTAAAACCACATCTTTGGTGGCATCTAATGGTTATCTTACTTGTTGGCTTATTGTCCATCAGTCACTTCCATATGACAGGATTATATTTATATAACACTGAAGAACATACGTGTAGATACGAATTTTTAAAACACCGACATATGATAGTATCGGACAGAAAGAGCTGTAATGAATCCAATGAGATTGTTAGAAACAAACACCGGCAGAAGGAATCAATAAAATAATGCCGAACAGGGATATTTACCAAATACAACTAGAAACATATAACCAATAAGTGGTTATGTCATAAAGAAGGCTTCAGCGACTGTTGTTCTCAATATCAATGGCGTCTGAAGTGTTAGACTTGCAAAAACAAAACAAAACAAAAAATGCAGAGATGGCTCAAGTAAGTCGTCAAAATGTCTGACCTTTCTGGACTGTCATTTTCAGTTTGTTTTCTTACTGTTCCCGGTATGTCTTGAATTAGAATTTTAAAAATGTTTTAATATGATTATTTTTCCTCTTCAATTATATTCAGCAGTGCCGCCCGTGCGTTATGAAAAAATGTCTGTTACACCACACTCGCTAATACATAACCACACGCACAAACCCAGGGTGGCACTCACACGATATTTTCTCTCTCATTACAAACTGTCAGCTTCCGCACGGTTACTATTTATAAACTACCTCGCCGCCCTTGTTTGAAATCCAATTCAATAGGCAAGGCGCGTGACGTCATTAGCCTTATCATTATATTCAGCAAGCCTAGATGGATTCTGTTCGATTGCGAAATGTCAGAGGATTGTTTTGTGGCGCACTCGCCAGATGACATTGCTCTAATTCTTCTAACATTATCTGAAAAAAAGCATGCGGATAAGAAATTAATGCATGTATTCGGTAGAAATACACCCCTGAAGGATTTGTCTTTCTGGTTGAAGGCTTTCGCAAGGCAGGATGGGTGTTGTTTGACGTTCTGTTCACATATCTGCAATATGGAAAGTCGTAAATCATTGTGTGCAGTTGTGTCATATTACTGCCAAATTATGTTACGGCATATAAATTCTTGCACATATAAATCTCACGTGGCTAGAATCTCTCAGGCTATCAATCATATAAATGGTATTCTTGTACATCCTGAAATGGACAAGATTTTGAAGTGCTTTGTTGTGAAACTTTGCTTTGTTGTGAAACTTTGCTTTGTTGTGAAACTTTGCTTTGTTCTAAGAAGAAGAATGATATCACAAAAATGAGGAATTAAAATTGGTTATTTTATGCTACTTGACTTCATCAGGGAAAGACAAATCAAGGTTTATTTTTGTGCTTAAGGGTGTTTTACTGGGAAAGTGGTTATAGCCCTTGTTTCTCGTATCAGAGTTGCCAGGTTTTGATGTGGAAACATTGTATTATCAAACTCCAGTCTACCCGGCTGCTAATGGGTAGCTGGCTTTGACACAAATGAGAAAACGCAATGGAAGCGAAGAATAGAACTGATCACCCACATCTCATAAATACGAATCTTCTATAGTGAAGTCTGCAACACACCTCTTCCCTACGGTAGTATTAGCTATGAGAATACCTTTACCTTTGATGTGTCGATTGGTAGAGTGGTTAGACCGCGTGTTCCAGAGGCAAGATTATGGGGGCTCAAAAACCTGTTATCGTCACGTTCCAGTCTACCCAGATATAAATGACTATCTCTCTCTGCTTTTGAGATAGGGACAGCAAAACAAGCGATCTCTTCCACCCCCCCCCCTCTTCATAAAGCTGAGACATAATATTATGAAGTTTCAAATGCTTCACAACCATACGGCAGTATCTGCTTGGGAGGGGGGGGGGGGGGGGGGGGGGGGTGTGCGCTGCCTTTTTGTTTGTTGGTAAACAGAACAAGACTGCAAATAACAATATACATTATTGTCTTCTTTCTAATCTAAATACCAACCCGACGTCAGGGAATCTAAACAGCAAAATCTGAAAGGTTCATCGCATACTTTGTCTTTGTTTATTCTCAAGACGACAATAAGACACCACTGTAAACCAATCAATACTCAACAACAACAAATTGCTACCCCTTTCGTTCCTGCAGGTTATGTTGATAAACAAATCTTTCATCTTAATTGAAACATAAGACAGGACAGTTAAACAATAACAATAAATAAATACATTAGTATAATGTAATGTCCAGTTTTATCTTTGTTGATGATAACAATAAATTGCATGGCTTCTCTTTCCCTTACATACACATACACACACTTGCACCCCAGAAACACACACTCGCTAAGAAAAAGGAGAATAGGTGAAGGACGTAAAGATTATAATTATCGTGTACTTAATATAGAACAGAACAGCTATTGTTCCTTCCCACGCCACACTCTTTTATTACCGCACCATTATCTGTTAGTAGTTGGGCGCCTACAACATATCGATTTCACGCCTAAGTTAGGGCATTCGATTTTTCATCGATTTAATCTGAGGTATGAACGAAATTTTTGGCGGTTATCTTTCGTAGTCTGTGTTGTTCTGTTCATCCGGTATAAGTCTCTTATCTATTTGTGTCTATGTTTTAATCAGCCTGTCTGTGTCTATGTCTATCTCTGTGTCTATGTAGTTACTTCGTTGTCTGTCGCAATGAATCTGTCTATCTGTGTCTATGTATCTACCTCTCTGTGCCTATGTAGTTACTTCTTTGTCTGTGATAATGTATATGCCGGACTGTCTCGATGTGTCTGCCTGCCTGTCCCGATGTATTCTACCTGCCTGTCTCGTTGTAGCTACCTGCCTGTCCCGATGTACCTGCTTGCCTATCTCGATATATCTACCTGCCTGTCTCGATGTATCTGCTTGCCTTTCTCGATGTACCTGCTTGCCTGTCTCGATGTATCTACCTGCCTGTCTCGATGTATTTACCTGCATGTGTCTAAGCATCTGCCAGCGTACCTGCGTCTACGTTTAACTATATTATTGTCTTTTTGTACCCACCTTTCTCTATATATCTACCGATCTGTCTCTATGCATCTGCCTCTCTACCTGTCTCTGTCTCTACAAACTATCTCTTTATCTACAAGCTGTCTCTGCACCTGCCTGTGTGTCTATTTCTTTGTTTTTATCAATATGTTTGATTCTGTCATTCGTTATAAAACTAGCTAGATGCCCACGCCTTTGGCTTGAAACAACTGTATCTACATTTCCCTCATGTCACTTATCTCAATCAATTTTTGCATCTCCCTACTTATTATTTCTATCTATACTCAACCGCTTCCCTCCCCTCAACTTCTTTCCTATTTATCTGGCTAGCATACGCCGGAAGCCAGGATCGATACATCATTCATGGAGACGAGCATCTTGTTTACTGTCAGTGATTGGCATGTTTTTCATGAGCTTCAAAAATTCTACCCGGAGAAAGACGTTCGTGCGCCTGCGTGTCCTTATGATGTTGGTGCTTGTATTAGCCAAATTAGAGCAGAAGAATAGAAGATTGACAGAAGAGAATATAATTTACGTAAGCAAGGAAAAGAGGTGGCTGAAGAAAGATCATTCGATCGAAAGCATAAAGAGGAAATGCAGGTTACCATGGGTGATACCTTCTTGAAGGGTTTCTGCTAAATACATACAGGATCTCTTCTAGAGAGCGGGAAACTTATTCCAGTCTTTGTTTTGTGGCTTTTATTTAAGTGTGTTAGTCACGTTTATCGTTTGTTTAGTGTTAAGGTCGCGTTTATCGTTTGTTTAGTGTTTTAGTAACTTTTATCGTTTGTTTAGTGTTTGGTCCCGTTTATCATTTGTTTAGTGTTTTAGTCACGTTTGTAGTTTGTTTGGGGTTTTATTAACGTGTATCGTTTGTTTGGTGTTTCAGTCACGTTTATCGTTTTTTAGTGTTTTAATAACGTTTATCATTTGTTTAGTGTTTTAGTCAGGTTTATAGTTTGTTTAGTGTTTAGTCTCGTTAATAGCTTGTTTAGTATTTTAGTCACGTTTATAGTTTGTTTAGTGTTTTATTCACGTATATAGTTTGTTTAGGGTTTAAGTCACGTTTATCGTTTCTTTAGCGTTTAGTCACGTTTATAGTTTGTTTAGTGTTTTATTCACGTATATCGTTTGTTTAGTGTTTAAGTCACGTTTATGGTTTGTTTAATGTTTTATTCACGTATATAGTTCTTGTAGTGTGTTAGTCCCGTATATAGTTTGTTTAGTGTTTTATTCACGTGTATCGGTTGTTTAGTGTTTTAGTCACGTGTATAGTTTTTTTAGTGTTTTAGTTATATTTATCGTTTTTTTTAACTTTATCTCGAAAATATCAAGAAGCTAGTGCACGACGTGTCTTTTGTCGGTTGTAATTACAACCAGATGTCCAGACCATTCCATTTGTTGCTGTTGTGTTTTATTCTAAGCAATGGCTAGTTCTAACACTTTCTTGTGCTGTGTTATTTTGTGATTGTAAATCTTAATTTAAAATTGTCTATTTTGTTTTGGCAGCGTAATCCTCAGAGTGTGGTTATTCGTTTCTATACTTTGTTCAGTTTCCATGTTTGGCTCTCAAAGCACTGTGGGGATATGAATATTCTTTTCTTCTTCTCCCTTTGTACATAACATGGAACCATATGTGCAGCTGGTCTCCTTGCAGGAGAACTGAGTTACAGCTGTTGTATACTAGTAGTTTCTGTAGCAATTTGTTTTACCTGGTCAAGTCCCACGAACTTCATATTAATCGCCTTATACGACATGCCCGAGGCAGAAATATTCAGAGGTGGATCTACTATGAAGGTAATGGTGTGAGCTTCAGGACCTCTATGTCCAGTTTTCTATATAATACGTTTCTTTCCCATCCCCCCAACACTTTTGTTTTAAAGAAAAGGGGCCCCTCCAAGAATTCAAGCTTCAGGGCATCAAAAATGTATTTCCGCCACTGGCAATATTACTATTTTTTTCTTGGTCAGTTCAGAGGCCTCCAGGATCCACACAGGGCTGATACAAAAGTAATACTGATACTTTGCCCTTTTGATGGAAACAATGATGGTGATATGTAGGAAAAATGATCTGATTTTATAGCAGTAGCAGTAATCCCTTCAGTAACTGAACTAACTATGGGGATGCGCCCCTGAGGTGATAGCTCTCAGCTGCTTTTTTAACCGGTGTTCCTTTTGGCGTGTTATTTTCTCCTCTGCATGTTAGAGATTTTTTTCGCACAATATGAGGTGGCGCCGTAGAGAACATCGCCACTTGGTGCGATCGGCAGCTTCGTCCACCCAGGTTGCTGGATTAATATCCAGTGCCTTCATGGCTCTCTTGCACACATCTTTGAGCCTGAGCTGCGGTCGCCCGCAGTTATTTGATAACTAACAGCGTTAAGTCTTTACATCCGCACCTCAGTTTTTATTATAAGTATTCTGCCCGAGTAGTTATATTCAGCATGTTTATTATTACTTTGTTATTGATAGCGATATGCCAAGAGAAATAAAGTTCGTTACAAACATGCGAGTTTCAAGTTCCCATGTCAGTCAGTCCCCGATAGAAGGATCGGAAGTATGGAGAGCACGAGATAACAGCCAAGAGACTGCAGACGTTCACAGGCGGCTGCTTGCGCACATTGGAAGGTTTAAAGTGGTGTGACATCAACGCCATCATGGAAGTAATGGTGGGAGACGAACTGTTGCGGCTAGAGCAAACTATTATAGTAAGACGTGGTGAATGTGTATGTGTGTGTGTATACATATATATATATAGTAAGTACAGTGTGTTGAAATTTAGTAGAAGAAATGATAAACATGACAGTGAAGAAGATACTTACAAGAACAACATAGCTATATGACTGATCCAATTTGTTTTTTTGTTTTGTTTTTTGTTACATTTGTCAACATTAATGTATCTAGAATTTAGATCCGTCTACAAACTCAAATGAAGACATCGATAAACGCTCGCTGGGAGAAAATATACAGGGTGCCTTAGTTTTCTGAGTGGTCTAAAAAATAATCGATAAACAATAAACACAGGCTGTTTAATCAGGGCAGACAATTCAAAGAAAACGAATGGGAAAAAATAAATGTACTATTTTTAGGAATATGTTTTTTCCCCCCCCTTATTGTGTCATGTTTTATGGTGTGTCTGTTGGTGTTACATAATTGAAGATGTAGGTCTCAATATTTTTTTATAAAGCGTCGTTGAATAAATTCGTTACTAAACTGTAACATTGTTTCTGACATTCATTAATTTCAAGTCCTTCCCTATGGGGATAGAGTAATAAATGCTGTTGTTTCCCTTGCAGGAAGCTTGTAATGGTGGTTTCTGTAGTAATTTGTTTCACATAATGAGGCTGCCACCCCCCTACATAAACTCACATATTAGTTGCCTCATACGACATGCCTACGGAAGAAGTAGTCCTGATTTATATATACCTCTCTACTGAAACTGTAGGGGGCGTTGTCAGTGACAGACTTGCTGAAACAAGATTGAATATGTGATCGTGTCTACACAAACACGTGACCAAGACTTGTAAATCGGAGGTTCAGGGGTAGACCCTGTCATCTCGGAAATCCGGTGTCCATCATCTTGAGGTGAAGGCTGTGTTTTGTCTGGTCCATATTAGGATTATCCTTGTTAGTTTTGTACAGAAATCCTACCTCAACAGGATCGGAAGTAGAATGCTACAATGCATCAGAAGATTGACTAGTGCCATATTAATTTAGAAGGTAGACCTGCCAATCTATATTTTCTTGCAAATCACGAATTTCCCACAAGAAACAGAAGCAAACAACATCAATACAATAACGTTAAGTTCACTACAATAAATGTGGCATTTAGCTTTGCGTAAAATGTCACAATAGGAATGTACATTGATATTACGCAATGGGCTAAAAAAATAGGCTAAAATAGGTTAATATGAGCAATATGCTAAAAATAGCGAGCCTATCAACTGTTGCATGTGATCATTTTCAACATCCATATCTCACACATTTATTATCCCCGAAAAAAATGTATCTCAATCTTGCTAATGTCGATAAGAAATGATATGTATTGGTGGTGTTGTGTTAAAGTGGCTTTATTTTTGTTTTGTTTTGGTTAGCTTGCAAATATCACTGCCAATGGTGCCATATGTCGTCAGTTGTGTTGGGGAAAATGAACTTATAACAGTTTGCATTTTTGTTGACTGGATTCAGTGAACATAGCAAATTCAGCTGTTAGGGCAATTATATGGGAGATGTAAGTATACGTAATTGGCCGTGTAGTTCACGGGGTCATCGGAGGAGGGAAAAACAAGAATATAACTACCGCTTCCTCAGAGATGTCGTAAAAGCGACTAATAAGAGGTTGTAGATGGGCCTAGCAACCTGATGTTGTAAACCAAATGTCTACAGAAACTACCACTGTAAGAGAGCACATGAATGGCTGGGAACCAGCCCCATGCTCCATACGGACCCAAAAAATGGTATGATGTTGATGATGAGGAAGTATACGTCGTATAATCTTCTGGAGAGGTAAAGTGTTCTTCTTACGTGTTGTTTTCCCGGATGGGTAATTCATACCTGTGGTAATGGTAACAGCGTTACGGTGCATGTGTGTTTATGAGAAATAACTGGTTAAGGGAGATAAGGATGACAGTACCATATAGTAGAATGCACTAGTAAGATTGCTATGGTTTATAATATGTTTCAGAGTCAGTATGACTGACAGAGATAGGTTTGGTTAGGAGTGAAGACAAATGTGTTTAGTGTGAGAATCGTGAATCAGGAGTGAGGTTTGGTTAGGAGTGAAGACGAATGTGTTTAGTGTGAGAATCGTGAATCAGGAGAAAGGTGGAACATAAATGACTGGAAGTAGAGGCTGACACTCAGGAAAGGAAACAACTCAAGTCGGTGCTTGCGAGAAGGTTGCAAGTTCATTGACCAGTTCATGAAGCGACGAAGTGACTTCTATGTGGAGGGATATCTTAATTGTGCATAGTCAACCTGATATATTTAGCTGAGCAGTTACGATATATCAAGTTGATCACAGGGTGAATGTGTTTTCGTGATCGTTAGAGTGCTTGACAATTCACATACTGGGGTTCAGTGTGCGTGGAGGCATATCTGGAGTCATCCTTATATGACCACCAGCTATGCACAATGCTACAATATATGTACGTGGAAGTGAACATATATCTGTGAGGCTAATTACATCCTCATTGACTCTTGACATCATACACACAATTCCAGGGATTCCACCTGTGGTGAAACTTGTTGAGTACCCAGCATTGCACACTAAGCTTGGAGAAGTCACTTGAGCCCTAGGCGTAATACTTTAGCTTTGACTTGGTTAACTGCATGCAGAAGGATCTCACTGTGGACCCAGTGATAGGCAGGGGAAGCTGAGAAGTGGCCCTGTGCAGGACGTGACAATTCCGTGGTAGAGCCTAGAACCAGAGTACAGTATTTTAGCTCTGCATAGTTGGAGAGCCCCCATAGATTGCGAGGAATGCACTGTATGCTACGCTCTTCTTATGCACAGCTTGGGACCAGATGTGACGATCCTTTTAATGCAAGCCAAGCTGGAGAAACTGGAGCTCATGACTTCAACTCAACACATTTCGGAATGGAAGGAGAGCCACAGAAAAAGCCTAGATCTACAGTGTAGATAATACCAAGGTGTCTAAGAGCAAGAAGCTCAGCAGTCCTAGTTAAACAACGACAACAACCTGGGGGTTCAGTCAACACTTTAAGCTGACCTGGAATATCATTTTAAAGTTACTCATGCACTTGTATTCATGTGTTGGTGGAAAAAGAGGTGCGAAGTGGTTGTTGAATAGGAAACACACTGAGAAAATATGTTGGTAGCCTTAAAAGACAGACCGTGTTCTTAAATCCCCAGGGCAAATCGAAAGGTATATGGACAATACAAACATAATTGCTACTGCAGCAGGTACGTATGTTTGTTTGTTTGTTTAGTATTGAGATGTACAAAATAAGTGACTGAGATGTTGCAACTTTACTGATAACTAATGCTTTTTGTGATATGTGATAGATGATAGATGATGTGCATCGTGTCATGAGTGTTCTAAGAGAAGTTATACGGTCATTTAAAGAAATTTATAATAATAAAAACAAATACTTACATTGACCAGTGCATTACTAGCTAGTAGATCTATAAGTATCCTCTCCAAGAGTAGAGGTTCAAATGCTCCTGCCTCTGCATCTATTTCCATTGAAAACGTTATGTAGTTCGGATATTTCCATATCTATTTATACTTCAGTTCGACTATCTGGATTTCCCAAAATCTAAAAATAGCACAATATAGTTTATTTCGTCACGTGCCGCCTATTATTTGACGTCTACCATGCACTTTCATTAATGAATGGTTTACAGTAAGGAAAAAGAAGTAAAAGAATGTACCATATTTTGTGTTTATATGACAGATGACTATGTCATAAATTCATGTCTCCGGTGACAGATGACTATGTCATAAATTCATGTCTCCGGTGACAGAATACTTAACGGAGAGAAGACACGTTGGCATTATCCAATGTAGATTTATGCAGATCCTTTTCAAAGAAGATATTATTTATTCCCAACATCCAAGTCTCCGTTGTAAAGATGCTTCTGCTTCAATGACGATTAGTACAAAAGATATTTCTTCCAAGCAATATCTGGCAGAAGCCATGAATTTATCCTCAAGATAAATTTTGTATAAACGTTGCTTTAACTGACGCGAGGAACTTTTAATATTGTGAACTAAAAACATGGACGCTAAATATTTTGTCCTCACATTTCGTTTCGTACTGCCCGTTTCCAAGTAAAATGTTCGGCAGCTAATGTCCAATATGGCCGAGATGAGCCGACCGGCATTGCAGCGCCTAACGGGAACGATCCAAAGAATGTCAGATGACGACTGAACCATGTTCTGTCGCACATTCTGCCATATATGTACACAACCATCACTTGCTGGTAAAGAACGCGAACAATTCGCTAGATCACAAAATACAAGATTAGATTGGTCGTAGACAATCATATCTCCTGCTCGCGGTGCTTCATCGATCCATCAAACTGCCTGACGACGGAAATCGCACGTGCGCGCAGGATCAAAGCATGCTCAACTTTGATGTCTAGGGTTTTTCTTGCTGAAATTTCCCACCCTTCCCACCTCACTTCCTCATTTCCTCTCTCCGACCTCCACACATCCCTCTCTTTTTTGTTTCCGCCCGATATAATTGCAACGTCTCTGCGCACATCAAGATAAAACACCCACTCATTTTATTTGTCTTCACATTTTACCTCTCTGTTTCTATAATTGTAACCCACGACCGGAAGTGCATTATCAAAAAATTTAATTTAAAAAAAAACTGAACGGCGAAAACGTAAACGCTGAAAATGAGAGATATAAATAATGACCAAAACGCTCAGAGAAAAAAACAGAAGAGACAACTTGAAATTTGCGAATTGAATGAAAATGTAAGGTCAACAATCTCATATAATCTAGTGTACAGATACTGAATACGCGAGCTGGTGGGCTAAATATTTCATAACAATTAGCATTACAGATACCCAAGCCCCGAACTGTTAGGTCAACTATTTCATACAATCTAGTGTACGGATACATACCCAATGACCGATCTGTTAGGTCAACTACGAGTATGTCATATAATCTAGTGTAAAAATACCCAATAACCGATCTGTTAGGTCAACTATTTCATATAATCGATACCCAATAAACCGATCTGTTAGGTCAAATTTCATATAATCGAGATCGGTTAGGTCAACTATTTCATATAATCTAGTGTAAAAATACCCAATAACCGATCTGTTAGGTCAACTATTTCATATAATCTAGTGTAAAAATACCCAATAACCGATCTGTTAGGTCAACTATTTCATATAATCTAGTGTAAAAATACCCAATAACCGATCTGTTAGGTCAACTATTTCATATAATCTAGTGTAAAAATACCCAATAACCGATCTGTTAGGTCAACTATTTCATATAATCTAGTGTAAAAATACCCAATAACCGATCTGTTAGGTCAACTATTTCATATAATCTAGTGTAAAAATACCCAATAACCGATCTGTTAGGTCAACTATTTCATATAATCTAGTGTAAAAATACCCAATAACCGATCTGTTAGGTCAACTATTTCATATAATCTAGTGTAAAAATACCCAATAACCGACCCAACTATAAATCTAGTGTAAAAATCAATAACCGATCTTAGGTCAACTATTTCATATAATCTAGTGTAAAAAATACCCAATAACCGATCTGTTGTATTTCATATAATCTAGTGTAAAAATACCCAATAACCGATCTGTTAGGTCAACTATTCATATAATCTAGTGTAAAAAATTCAATAATCGATCTGTTAGGTCAACTATTTCATATAATCTAGTGTAAAAATACCCAATAACCGATCTGTTAGGTCAACTATTTCATATAATCTAGTGTAAAAATACCCAATAACCGATCTGTTAGGTCAACTATTTCATATAATCTAGTGTAAAAATACCCAATAACCGATCTGTTAGGTCAACTATTTCATATAATCTAGTGTAAAAATACCCAATAACTGGATCTAGTGCACAGATACGCAATACACGAACTGTTAGGTTAGAAAAAAGGCAGACAGACTGGGGCAAACATAAGATAGATAGATAGATAGACAGACAGACAGACAGACAGACAGACAGACAGACAGACAGACAGATAGATAGATAGATAGATAGATAGATAGATAGATAGATAGATAGATAGATAGATAGATAGATAGATAGATAGATAGATAGATAGATAGATAGATAGATATGTGACAGCGCCATCTTGTCATCGCTATTTTGTCTGTCGTTCTCTACCTTTTTACTACAACATAGCGATTTGGCAGCCATTTTAGTGTTACTCAGTCAGGATCTAAAAATAGAACATTAGTCATATCGCTTACGGATAGCAGCCAATCTGAGAAGAGAAGCGTCCATGCTAGCGAGTCAGTTTAAATTCTTTATTATTCTGATTGCCTGTCGCGGAGAGAGAACAAGCTATTGAGAAATACTGAAGTCTAGTTCAAGCAAGAACATGCCTTAAATTTGTGAGTACGGTAGATATAATATTATTCTCCAACATTCTAAAGTCTTTATAGTGTTAGAAAGGATATAGGATCACCATCTTTGTGCCGTAGTATTTTAAATAATTATATACTTAATTCAATGTTATTTGTATTTCGCGTGCGGTTGGTTTCAGATCTAAATTTATTCAGACATGGAGTGGCTGGAGCAGATGGTCCATGTTCAGGAAATATAACACGTGGCCGGTACTAGAACTGACATATTCGGTTATTACATTTGTGTAAATGAAATTAATGGTTAAGTATTTCCATATTGTTTGGGATTAAGGAAACCTTCAATGATCTTATGTAAATCCAACACATCGGTTTGAATAATATTTAATTGTGGCGCGATTTAGATTGTTATATTTAGTAACTACGGTGCTGACGCCGAAATAGTTTATTTTAGTGTGGTGAGTGCTGAAATTTATTAATATGTTACAGCTTACTAGAATAAAGTCCTGTGCTTCTTCAGTAACCTCTACACCTCATGGTATAAGGGGAACGACTAAGTAAGTAAGCTTCTTCAGTAATGTTAGACTGATAATGTGGTGTAAGTATTAGTAAGATCGGCTATAGCTAACTGATGTTAGCTTTCTTAGTTTCATAGTCCTTTATACAGTGTAAAATCTCTATTGGTTAACTGTACTGCTTTAAATAGCTTTGCTAAGCCATTATTTCTATAATATTCAGTATTATAATGTAAGGTTACTATAGAATGTACAATACGCAGCTTAGCTGGGTTGTTAGCGTGGCTGTATGCTGTCCTCGCAAGATGGCAGCCACGTGTTATAGGCCTAGTGATGTATTTAGTTCTAGTCATTAATATGCCTTGTAAATATGATACCCCTACTTTTGGTACGTGGAGCACATTTGAGACATAAAGGTTCCTGTTTGCTCCTTGCGGAGCAGGGCGACACCAGTGCGGCTGAATCCAACAGAAGCCTGCACGAAGCATTTACATGCTATGGCAGTGGTTTGTTTCTGTAACAATGTGTTTTATATGATGAGTTCCCAATCTCAGCAGTCGGCATATACGACATGCTTCAGAGTGCAGGGACGGATATTGAGATCGATCAGTTGCGAGGTGGTGGTTTATGCTCATTAATGAGAGTATTCGTTGTACATATCGTTTAATATTATTTTATGCATATTTCATTATTATTTAGTTATTGTTATGTGTTGGGTAATTTATGAGAGCACGTGGGTCCACTTGGGAACAAATTATGTCGCTTCTCGCTTTTTATGGAGCATATGGCCATCAGTGTGGCTGGCCTCCGCATGGAGACCACACAAAGCATTCAGATGCTTTTGCAGTAGTGGTTTCGGTAGCAATCTGTGTTACATGGTGAAATTGTCAGCCTCATGCACAACACCATACTACTCTGATTTAGACGACATGCATGGGCTGAGTGTGTGTACATGATAGTTGAATGTTTCAGGTAGCGTGGAAGAAGGACAGTTTGACAGGTGAGAGCATGGTGTGTCTCATTATTTAACTATTATGATTTTAACTAGTCGGTGCTTTGTTTGCGTTTCAGATTAGCAATTGAGCACTGGCAGGGTGTTTTGTTTGTTTGCTTACTGGTTTAATGTTTGTTCATTAGTTTGCTTTGTGGGTTAGGGTCACTGACAGGGTTGTATGAATAAATACAGCCCCTGCCTTAGAATCAGAGTTTTATTGTTGATCGCGTCGGTTGCGAGTGTGCAAGAAAGTGATCCCATATCACAACAGCATCATCATCATCTCGCCCACCCTATCACAGATAGATAGACAGATAGATAGATAGATAGATAGATAGATAGATAGATAGATAGATAGATAGATAGATAGATAGATAGATAGATAGATAGATAGATAGATAGATAGATTGATAGATTGATAGATTGATAGACAGACAGACAGACAGACTGGGGTGAACTGACGAACATCAGATAGATAGATAGATAGATAGATAGATAGATAGATAGATAGATAGATAGATAGATAGATAGATAGATAGATAGATAGATAGATAGATAGATAGATAGATAGATAGATTGATTGATAGACAGACAGACAGATAGATAGATACATAGATAGACAGACAGACAGACAGACAGACAGACAGATAGATAGATAGATAGATAGATAGATAGATAGATAGATAGATAGATAGATAGATAGATTGATAGATTGATAGACTGATAGATTGATAGACAGACAGACAGACAGACTGGGGCGAACTGACAAACATCAGATAGATAGATAGATAGATAGATAGATAGATAGATAGATAGATAGATAGATAGACAGACAGACAGACAGACAGACAGACAGACAGACAGACAGATAGATAGATAGATAGATAGATAGATAGATAGATAGATAGATAGATAGATAGATAGATAGATAGATAGATAGATAGATAGATAGATAGATAACGACGCCATAAAGCAGTCTCGTTATCCTCCCTTCAAATCCAAAACAGGACAGTTGACATTTATCTGGGTCACATTTACGGTCGGCTGCTAAGATACCGGCCTCGAGAGTCTTTCCAAATAGCAGTAACTTCCGGCGGTCAAAATGGCGAACGTGACTTACTCAAGATTCCAAGATTCGTCAGTGAGAGTGGTTGCCTCTTCTATGATAGGATGAACTCGTCCAGATTTCCGGCAAATCTCGATAGTTTCGTCTTGATCAAGTTAGCAGTGTATTGAGGAAATATAAGGACAGTTTAGCCTGTACAAGAATATCTCATTTAGCTATTTCACAGACATTAGGTAGATTTTCAAACTTCATTGACTAGCTCGTCCAAACACGGTATACAACATAACATACACATTTCAGTACTGAAGAAGAGCTAGCTTGCGCAAGAAAGCCATGAAGATGAGCTAGCATGCCCAAGAAAAACCATTAAGAGAAGTTAGCCTGCCTAAGAAAGCCATGAAGAGAAGTTAGCGTGCCCAAGAAACCATTAAGAGAAGATAGCGTGCCCAAGAAAGCCAAAAAGAGAAGTTTGCGTGCCCAAGAAAGCCACGAAGAGAAGTTAGCATGCCCAAGAAAGCCATTAAGAGAAGTTAGCGTGCCCAAGAAAGTCATGAAGAGAAGTTAGCATGCCCAAGAAAGCCATTAAGAGAAGTTAGCGTGCCCAAGAAAGCCATTAAGAGAAGTTAGCATGCCCAAGGAAGCCATTAAGAGAAGTTAGCATGCTCAAGACAGCCATGAAGAGAAGTTAGCGTGCCCAAGACAGTCGTTAAGAGAAGTTAGCGTTCCGAAGAAAGCCACGAAGAAGAGTTAGCGTGCCAAAGAAAGCACCGAAGAAACACTAGCCTTCCCCAACTCAGCACATGAAATATCACGCACATTCAGCCATGAAGAAAATCAGAAGTCTCATCTACTGAATCAGTGTTTCTTAAACATACACCCCCCACCCCCGGGAAAAGGGATGAGGCTGCTCGATCCTCAATCCTCACTTCTTGGGGTGCGAGATACGTCATATAATTTGGAAAACGAATCATCATAAATACATTAAAATACACAAAGTGAAAACAAATGTATTTTGTACCGAACATAACAGTGACATCGTGAATTCAATAAATTTGTTTTACTTAATATATTAACCCTCTTCAAAAAGTTTCGAATGTTGGTGTGAGTTATATTCAAGAAAATTATTGTCACTATGTACACAACAGCTGAATTAAAAAGCGCGAGGAATTACTCGTAAAAGCGCTAGAAATTGCTCGTAAGAGCGCTAGAAATTAACCATAAAAACATTAGAAATTACTCGTAAAAGCGTTAGAAATTACTCATAAAAGAGCTTTGTATTCGTATGCCTCTAATGACTAGTTTCTAATTGTCCATGCTCACTACATGCCTAAATATGTAGACAGGTAGAATACTTTTTTTTTCATTTTGTGTAAAAAGACATGGTTTTATCTCGTTGTCGACTTTGTTGCATATTTTGTGAACTAGAAGATGCGAGACTTCTTGAGATGACGTAAAGACGTGTAGAACCTCTAATAGGTTATGAAGCTCGTCTACATTCTAGAAATAACAAGTCTTCATTTCTCTGATTAAGTTAAACTCCACCATTAACTAGTAAAGCACTACCTACTTATACCCTTTCCTCGTCCGTAGTTTGACCATCTCTCTGGAAAAACAACAGCTACAGAATATTGACGGATGGATGCCCACATTTAAACTAGTTATGATTAGAACGTGAAGCAGCTTTTTGGTAGATTACTTATCGAGGTCTCTTTCCGTATTCGGGATTACTTATCGTGGCATCTTTCCATTGTCGAGACTTTCGATATACTGGAGACAAGGCTAATGCACGTTTGCTTTGATTATTTCAATGGCAGATGACACAGTATGTCTTCCTTGAGATACGCCGTGGAGTTTGCCACTGGAAGTTAATGTGTTTGTGACCTTGACGTTAGTCGGTAGTTTTCGTTCCCTTCTTTGTCTGAAACATCTCTTCTTCCAACAAGGCCAGGTACCAACTTCAATATACTTGAGGAAAGGCAGGGGTCAGCCTTAGGCTGCTGACGTTTTCTTTGTGTTTGTACTGGTTTTATACAGTAACGGCTATACACTTGTTTTTATGTTCTTCCTAATTCGGATACTTCTTACAATCTCTCTTTCGGATTTTACAGATCCCTTTGCAAGTAACTTGTCACGACATGTGTGGCATGTTCAATAATTTGGTTTCGTAATATAAGACTCGCTCATTCATTTTCATGATTTGTGTTAACTTTAATGTTCTATTGAAATTGAAGACATAAGTAATGGTATCACTGGGGTATTCAGTAACCATCGAGGCAAACGTCAAATTATGAAGTTCAAAATTTATCGCAAGATAAAACTACGTGCCACATTGAAAAAAAAAAAAAAAACATTTGTCACGGAAAGAGAAATCACTCAATGTAAATTCAAGAAAATGTTCACTACTCAAAAACAAAAGAAACCAGAAAGTAGCTTTCATCTTCTTGGCACACTCTCAGACTTCTACTTGAATGTGTTCACAGAAATCAGTGGTCAACTTGAGACTGTTTGTATCTCCATTGATTTTTTTTCCAGGAATGGTACTGGTGACGGCATTCAAACGTGAGCTTCTAATGTTCGTATTTAGAAAACATTTACTCATCTACAAGTTATTTTGAAATAACGATCCCCCCCCCCCCCCCCCCCCCCCCCCCCCCCCCCCCAAAAAAAAAATAATTCTGGTACATTAAAACATCCGTACTTCCCTTAAATATGTGCGGGTGAAAGATAACACAAATACTTTTAAATTATGAATGAACAAATAGTACGAATGTGATGTTAAAAATATCACAATAGATTTATCTAAAAGCACCAAAAAATATCCGGGCAATAAAATGTAAATCCTGAAAAACGTGTTAAGTTTATGACGGATTGCCTGGTTCACGTGAAGTTTTTCCTGGAGAACACCGAGCTACTAGAAAAATGTACCCTATTCATTTTCTGTAAAGTTCGTGGTACCGTTGAAGCTGGGATCGATTTTTACTTTCTTCTTGATCGATACAAAGAACACGACACTCTCTGATCGAAGCGACTTTCTCTCGCTGGAAGGAATTGACCAGAGCAAAGCATAGAAATGTCCAGCTCAACTCGCAGCCGTATCCTATACTTCATTCGATGGTGGCCAATCAATACCGTCAAAATCTGATGTATTTCTATGTTTCTTTAAGCAGCTTAAACGGTATATTTATATTCCTTTTACTACCGTCTGCATGGCTTTCTTTTTTCAACATTACAAACGTAATGTAATAAGTTTGTATTTTTAAAATAGTACCAAAATATGGCAATTTAAAAAACAATGCAATTATGAAGTTTTGAACAACTGTAGGGCTTACACCAGAGATGAGAATACTTTTAGAATTTAAGTCACTTAATGATTTAAATAGAATCTTTGGGAATACCATAACAATTCTTCTAGACATGAAAATAATTTCTGTCACTAAATATACTAGATACCCGAAGACATTAAAAATATCGAAATAGTCCATCTTGAGACCTTTTGCTGTCTCCTTAACAGCGCTGAGTCTACAAGTCAGTTTTTTGTTGAGAAAGATAGAACTACAGGCCTCATCGCAAGATAGAACTACATGCCTCATCGCAAGATAGAACTACATCACTCATCGCAAGATAGAAGTACAGGCCTCATTGCAAGATAGAAGTACAGGCCTCATCGCAAGATAGAACTACATGCCTCATCGCAAGATAGAACTACATCACTCATCACAAGATAGAAATACAGGCCTCATCGCAAGATAGAAGTACAAGCCTCGTCGCAAGATAGAACTACATGCCTCATCGCAAGAAAGCACTACATCATTTATCGCAAGATAGAACTACAGTCCTCATCGCAAGATACAACTACAGGCATCATTTTGACTTCCAAGAAAGGGCTTTTCAGACAATGGTAGTTAAGTGTTTGGTAAATATTTCTCCATCTTGTCGCTTACTGTTTTTTTCTTCCTTATCTTCCGTTTCTTTGTCGGACAATATTTCTGTTATCGACATATGTCGGACAATATTTCTGTTATCGACATATGTCGGACAATATTTCTGTTATCGACATATGTCGGACAATATTTCTGTTATCGACATATGTCGGACAATATTTCTGTTATCGACATATGTCGGACAATATTTCTGTTATCGACATATGTCGGACAATATTTCTGTTATCGACATATGTCGGACAATATTTCTGTTATCGACATATGTCGGACAATATTTCTGTTATCGACATATGTCGGACAATATTTCTGTTATCGACATATGTCGGACAATATTTCTGTTATCGACATATGTCGGACAATATTTCTGTTATCGACATATGTCGGACAATATTTCTGTTATCGACATATGTCGGACAATATTTCTGTTATCGACATATGTCGGACAATATTTCTGTTATCGACATATGTCGGACAATATTTCTGTTATCGACATATGTCGGACAATATTTCTGTTATCGACTCGGACAATATTTCTGGTCGGACAGTATTCGACATATGTCGGACAATATTTCTGTTATCGACATATGTCGGACAATATTTCTGTTATCGACATATGTCGGACAATATTTCTGTTATCGACATATGTCGGACAATATTTCTGTTATCGACATATGTCGGACAATATTTCTGTTATCGACATATGTCGGACAATATTTCTGTTATCGACATATGTCGGGACAATATTTCTGTTATCGACATATGTCGGACAATATTTCTGTTATCGACATATGTCGGACAATATTTCTGTTATCGACATATGTCGGACAATATTTCTGTTATATATTCGGACAATATTTCTGTTATCGACATATGTCGGACAATATTTCTGTTATCGACATATGTATCGACATATGTCGGACAATATTTCTGACAATATTTCTGTTATCGACATATGTCGGACAATATTTCTGTTATCGACATATGTCGGACAATATTTCTGATATCGACATATGGAGGACAATATTTCTGGTGTCGACATATGTCGGACAATATTGATGTTATCGACATATGGCGGACAATATTTCTGTTATCGACATATGTCGGACAATATTTCTGTTATCGACATATGTCGGACAATATTTCTGTTATCGACATATGTCGGACAATATTTCTGTTATCGACATATGTCGGACAATATTTCTGTTATCGACATATGTCGGACAATATTTCTGTTATCGACATATGTCGGACATATTTCTGTTATCGACATATGTCGGACAATATTTCTGTTATCGACATATGTCGGACAATATTTCTGTTATCGACATATGTCGGACAATATTTCTGTTATCGACATATGTCGGACAATATTTCTGTTATCGACATATGTCGGACAATATATTTCTGTTCTCGCCATATGTCGGACACTATTTCTGTTATCGCCATATGTCGGACAATATTTCTGTTATCGACATATGTCGGACAATATTTCTGTTATCGACATATGTCGGACATATGACATATGTCGGGACAATATTTCTGTTATCGACATATCTCTGCCAATATTTCTTTTATCGACATATGTCGGACAATATTTCTGTTATCGACATATGTCGGACAATATTTCTGTTATCGACATATGTCGGACAATATTTCTGTTATCGACATATGTCGGACAATATTTCTGTTATCGACATATGTCGGACAATTTCTGTTATCGACATATGTATATTTCTGTTATTATGTCGGACAATATTTCTGTTATCGACATATGCCGGTCAATATTTCTGTTAGCGACATATGTCGGACAATATTTCTGTTATCGACATATGTCCGACAATATTTCTGTTATCGACATATGTCGGGACAATATTTCTGTTATCGACATATGTCGGACAATATTTCTGTTATCGACATATGTCGGACAATATTTCTGACATATGTCGGACAATATTTCTGTTATCGACATATGTCGGACAATATTTCTGTTATCGACATATGTCGGACAATATTTCTGTTATTATGTCGGACAATATTTCTGTTATCGACATATGTCGGACAATATTTCTGTTATCGACATATGTCGGACAATATTTCTGTTATCGACATATGTCGGACAATATTTCTGTTATCGACATATGTCGGACAATATTTCTGTTATCGACATATGTCGGACAATATTACTGTTATCGACATATGTCGGACAATATTTCTGTTATTTTCGATCGACATATGTCGGACAATATTTCTGTTATCGACATATGACATATGTCGGACAATATTATCGACTGTTATCGACATATGTCGGACAATATTTCTGTTATCGACATATGTCGGACAATATTTCTGTTATCGACATATGTCGGACAATATTTCTGTTATCGACATATGTCGGACAATATTTCTGTTATCGACATATGTCGGACAATATTTCTGTTATCGACATATGTCGGTCGGACAATATTTCTGTTATCGACATATGTCGGACAATATTTCTGTTATCGACATATGTCGGACAATATTTCTGTTATCGACATATGTCGGACAATATTTCTGTCGGACAATATTTCTGTTATCGACATATGTCGGACAATATTTCTGTTATCGACATATGTCGGACAATATATTTCTGTTTCGACATATGTGTTATCGACATATGTCGGACAATATTTCTGTTATCGACATATGTCGGACAATATTTCTGTTATCGACATATGTCGGACAATATTTCTGTTTACGACATATGTCGGACAATATTACTGTTATCGACATATGTCGGACAATATTTCTGTTATCGACATATGTCGGACAATATTTCTGTTATCGCCATATGCCGGCCAATATTTCTGTTTATCGACAATATTTCTGTTATCGACATATGTCGGACAATATTTCTGTTATCGACATATGTCGGACAATATTTCTGTTATCGACATATGTCGGACAATATTTCTGTTATCGACATATGTCGGACAATATTTCTGTTATCGACATATGGCGGTCGTTATCGACATATGTCGGACAATATTTCTGTTATCGACATATGTCGGACAATATTTCTGTTATCGACATATGTCGGACAATATTTCTGTTATCGACATATGTCGGACAATATTTCTGTTATCGACATATGTCGGACAATATTTCTGTTATCGACATATGTCGGACAATATTTCTGTTATCGACAATATTTCTGTTATGTCGGACATATATTCGACTGTCGGACAATATTGTCCGACATATGTCGGACAATATTTCTGTTATCGACATATGTCGGACAATATTTCTGTTATCGACATATGTCGGACAATATTTCTGTTATCGACATATGTCGGACAATATTTCTGTTATCGACATATGTCGGACAATATTTCTGTTATCGACATATGTCGGACAATATTTCTGTTATCGACATATGTCGGACAATATTTCTGTTATCGACATATGTCGGACAATATTTCTGTTATCGACATATGTCGGACAATATTTCTGTTATCGACATATGTCGGACAATATTTCTGTTATCGACATATGTCGGACAATATTTCTGTTATCGACATATGTCGGACAATATTTCTGTTATCGACATATGTCGGACAATATTTCTGTTATGTCGGACAATATTTCTGTTATCGACATATGTCGGACAATATTTCTGTTATCGACATATGTCGGACAATATTTCTGTTATCGACATATGTCGGACAATATTTCTGTTATCGACATATGTCGGACAATATTTCTGTTATCGACATATGTCGGACAATATTTCTGTTATCGACATATGTCGGACAATATTTCTGTTATCGACATATGTCGGACAATATTTCTGTTATCGTCGGACAATATTTCTGTTATCGACATATGTCGGACAATATTTCTGTTATCGACATATGTCGGACAATATTTCTGTTATCGACATATGTGACAATATTCTGGACAATGTCGGACAATATTTCTGTTATCGACATATGTCGGACAATATTTCTGTTATCGATCGACATATGTCGTTATCGACATATATTTCTGTTATCGACATATGTCGGACAATATTTCTGTTATCGACATATGTCGGAACAATATTTCTGTTATCGACATATGTCGGACAATATTTCGACTGTCGGACAATATTTCTGATCGACATATGTCGGACAATATTTCTGTTATCGACATATGTCGGACAATATTTCTGTTATCGACATATGTCGGACAATATTTCTGTTATCGACATATGTCGGACAATATTTCTGTTATCGACATATGTGGACATATGTTATCGTCGGACAATATTTCTGTTATCGACATATGTCGGACAATATTTCTGTTATCGACATATGTCGGACAATATTTCTGTTATCGACATATGTCGGACAATATTTCTGTTATCGACATATGTCGGACAATATTTCTGTTATCGACATATGTCGGACAATATTTCTGTTATCGACATATGTCGGACAATATTTCTGTTATCGACATATGTCGGACAATATTTCTGTTATCGACATATGTCGGACAATATTTCTGTTATCGACATATGTCGGACAATATTTCTGTTATCGACATATGTCGGTTATCGACAATATTTCTGTTATCGACATATGTCGGACAATATTTCTGTTATCGACATATGTCGGACAATATTAC
Organism: Oreohelix idahoensis; assembly: GCA_024509875.1. Classification (NCBI taxonomy): domain Eukaryota; kingdom Metazoa; phylum Mollusca; class Gastropoda; order Stylommatophora; family Oreohelicidae; genus Oreohelix; species Oreohelix idahoensis. The sequence goes on from JAMPIV010007950.1 coordinate 142,087, forward strand.
TGTTATCGACATATGTCGGACAATATTTCTGTTATCGACATATGTCGGACAATATTTCTGTTATCGACATATGTCGGACAATATTTCTGTTATCGACATATGTCGGACAATATTACTGTTATCGACTGTCGGACAATATTTCTGTTATCGACATATGTCGGACAATATTTCTGTTATCGACATATGTCGGACAATATTTCTGTTATCGACATATGTCGGACAATATTTCTGTTATCGACATATGTCGGACAATATTTCTGTTATCGACATATGTCGGACAATATTTCATATGTCGGTTATCGACATATGTCGGACAATATTTCTGTTATCGACATATGTCGGACAATATTTCTGTTATGTTATCGACATATGTCGGACAATATTTCTGTTATCGACATATGTCGGACAATATTTCTGTTATCGACATATGTCGGACAATATTTCTGTTATCGACATATGTCGGACAATATTTCTGTTATCGACATATGTCGGACAATATTTCTGTTATCGACATATGTCGGACAATATTTCTGTTATCGACATATATATGTCGGACAATATTTCTGTTATCGACATATGTCGGACAATATTTCTGTTATCGACATATGTCGGACAATATTTCTGTTATCGACATATGTCGGACAATATTTCTGTTATCGACATATGTCGGACAATATTTCTGTTATCGACATATGTCGGACAATATTACTGTTATCGACATATGTCGGACAATATTTCTGTTATCGACATATGTCGGACAATATTTCTGTTATCGACATATGTCGGACAATATTTCTGTTATCGACATATGTCGGACAATATTTCTGTTATCGACATATGTCGGACAATATTTCTGTTATCGACATATGTCGGACAATATTCTGTTATCGGACAATATTTCTGTTATCGACATATGTCGGACAATATTTCTGTTATCGACATATGTCGGGACAATATTTCTGTTATCGACATATGTCGGACAATATTTCTGTTATCGACATATGTCGGACAATATTTCTGTTATCGACATATGTCGGAATATTTCTGTTATCGACATATGTCGGACAATATTTCTGTTATCGACATATGTCGGACAATATTTCTGTTATCGGACTGTTATCGAATCGGACAATATTTCTGTTATCGACATATGTCGGACAATATTTCTGTTATCGACATATGTCGGACAATATTTCTGTTATCGACATATGTCGGACAATATTTCTGTTATCGACATATGTCGGACAATATTTCTGTTATCGGACGATCGACATATGTCGGACAATATTTCTGTTATCGACATATGTCGGACAATATTTCTGTTATCGACATATGTCGGACAATATTTCTGTTATCGACATATGTCGGACAATATTTCTGTTATCAATATTTCGGACAATATTGTTATCGACATATGTCGGACAATATTTCTGTTATCGACATATGTCGGACAATATTTCTGTTATCGACATATGTCGGACAATATTATTTCTGACAATATTTCTGTTATCGACATATGTCGGACAATATTTCTGTTATCGACATATGTCGGACAATATTTCTGTTATCGACATATGTCGGACAATATTTTCTGTTATCGACATATGTCGGACAATATTATTTCTGTTATTATCGACATATGTCGGACAATATTTCTGTCGGACATTCGACATATGTCGGACAATATTTCTGTTATCGACATATGTCGGACAATATTTCTGTTATCGACATATGTCGGACAATATTTCTGTTATCGACATATGTCGGACAATATTTCTGTTATCGACATATGTCGGACAATATTACTGTTATCGACATATGTCGGACAATATTACTGTTATCGACATATGTCGGACAATATTTCTGTTATCGACATATGTCGGACAATATTTCTGTTATCGACATATGTCGGACAATATTTCTGTTATCGACATATGTCGGACAATATTTCTGTTATCGACATATGTCGGACAATAATATATGTCGACAATATTTCTGTTATCGACATATGTCGGACAATATTTCTGTTATCGACATATGTCGGACAATATTTCTGTTATCGACATATGTCGGACATATTCTGTTTCTGTGTTATCGACATATGTCGGACAATATTTCTGTTATCGACATATGTCGGACAATATTTCTGTTATCGACATATGTCGGACAATATTTCGACATATGTTATTTCTGACATATGTCGGACAATATTTCTGTTATGTCGGACAATATTTCTGTTATCGACATATGTCGGACAATATTTCTGTTATCGACATATGTCGGACAATATTTCTGTTATCGACATATGTCGGACAATATTTCTGTTATCGACATATGTCGGACAATATTTCTGTTATCGACATATGTCGGACAATATTTCTGTTATCGACATATGTCGGACAATATTTCTGTTATCGACATATGTAGGACAATTTCTGTTATCGACATATGTCGGACAATGTCGGACAATATTTCTGTTATCGACATATGTCGGACAATATATTTCTGTTATCGACATATGTCGGACAAGAATTCTGTTATCGACATATGTCGGACAATATTTCTGTTATCGACATATGTCGGACAATATTTCTGTTATCGACATATGTCGGACAATATTTCTGTTATCGACATATGTCGGACAATATTTCTGTTATCGACATATGTCGGACAATATTACTGTTATCGACATATGTCGGACATTATTTCTGTTATCGACAATGTCGGACAATATTTCTGTTTTATCGACATATGTCGGACAATATTTCTGTTATCGACATATGTCGGACAATATTTCTGTTATCGACATATGTCGGACAATATTTCTGTTATCGACATATGTCGGACAATATTTCTGTTATCGACATATGTCGGACAATATTTCTGTTATCGACATATGTCGGACAATATTTCTGTTATCGACATATGTCGGACAATATCTGTTATCGATTTCTGTTATCGACATATGTCGGACAATATTTCTGTTATCGACATATGTCGGACAATATTTCTGTTATCGACATATGTCGGACAATATTTCTGTTTAAGCGTTTTCAGGTCAGGTGAATGGTTCCCTTTCTTTGCTGCCTTTGCCTTCCCTAAATCAAACTGGAAGACAGGAGCGTTATGCTACTTGGTTTCGAACTCGAGAACTTTGAAAGCGAGGATCAAGGAGAAATCCGGAAAAAAAACAGATATTAAAGAAAACATCCTAAAGAAAATTTAAGAGGTCACAAGGACTTAAAGAAGCGTCTGCAATAAGTGTACGTTATCACCATCATCACCTTCAGCTCCCTAAGGAGCATAGGCAAAACTTCAACAAACGTATGCCAAGTGTTGGTATCTATTGCCATCAGCTCAAGGTCTTTCCATTTGTGACGGTTGCTCTGTTTATTCGTCCAATTGTTTATGTCCATCCTATGCTTCACTCCCCTACGTCTGTAATTTTCCGATAAGCATCCTTTTCGTAGGAGGTACATTCCTATGAGATAATACCAGCTGAACCACTCTGGCATGTTTATCTTTTTAATCGTAGAAAGCTAACGCTCTGCGGGGGCGTAAGACAATAGAGTCAACGCTTAAACCAGCCTTGACAGACCTTTTGTTTGCCGAGCATCATGTTTACACACGACGGGCAATCGATAGAAAAAAAACAGCATTAACTACACTAGATTCCAGCGACAAACCATTGTTGCCACCTGCAAAACGAAGTTCAATTCATTAACACAAACACTGGACTCAAAATATCCACCTTTAAATCACATCATCCAATGATGAAAATAAAATTTTTCTGAAAGATCATTTACTAAATTATTTGTGTTTTCTAAAGTTACCCATTTCCATAGTTAACATGGTGTCAAATATATTTCATAAATAAATATAATGTATGTATATATTATACAGGGCAGTACGGATAAACAGAACTCGCTTAAGCCGAATTTCGGTTAAGTCGAAGATTTTTTGCAGGTCCCCGACCAGAAGTCTTCATTGGTAGAAAGTCCTGATAAGCAGAATTTCGTATGAGTTAAAGTTTTATAGATGATCTAAACGGCTCCCGCTTATCCGGACTGGACTGTGTGTGTGTGTGTGTGTATATATATATATATATATATATATATATATATATATATATATATATATATATATATATATATATATATATATATATATATATATATATATATATATCCTTCGTTGGAGTTGATAACACGGTTGACTGAATGTGATGGTTGCACCGGTATGACTTATTCTTTGCAGAAATACTTATATACAGAGCTAAAAAAATTAATACTTTGCTGAATTACCTTCGGCTGGGGGCTCAATTTATACGAGTCAGTGTGTTATATCATGACCCAGACCTATCTCACAGAAGTGGGCGGGGATACAAAGTTTACAACAAGGTTTGCAAACACAGTTGTTTTGTTTGCTATCCTAAAAAAACACGAGAGACACCTTGAAATAGGATCATAATACTCCTATTTACACGACTGCCAAGAGTAATCTTTAGCGAAGGTTGCTATCTTCGTGAAACTAATCCTTTTACTCCAACTGTCGGGCCATTTGGGGACAACTACGGCAGATCAAGGGAGACAACCCGCGACACCGCGTTCATGGCTGTCTCCAGTTATCTTTTCCATGTGCTCTTCAGTCTTCCTCTAGTTCTATTACATTGACAATTCCAGAACAAGGACTGCCTTGTAATGCTATCAACATGTTTCCTCATTAAGTGTTCTATCCATCTTCAGCATCTTCGTCTCATCTCTAGTTGCACTGGCACTTGTTTGGTTCTAACAATTGTGTCTTTGAAAATAAAGTTCGTTCGTTCGTTCATACCACTTCAGTCCTTTTCTCTACGCAAGCATCCATTTATGAAATTCTGTATGTATCTTCTGCTTCTTTTTCTTCGTACACTCTCAGACGTCTGTCTGCTTGAATGTTTTCAAAGATAGCAATAGTCAGCTTGAGGCTATTTGCATCTGCGTAGAGCATTTCCACGAATGGTACTGGTGTCGGCCATATGTTGGGCATCTTTGAAGCAGATGTTCAGCGGTCATTTTATCAGTGCCACAGTTACACTCTTCGGTAGGGTAGTTCCTATCTTTAGCTTGTTGAATAGATGGTACCCCAATCTGTTATGGCTCGTGCGGAGTCTGAAGATTACTTGTTCTTTACTGTTGAGCTGGTAGTATGCATCATTTATTGTGTGACCTGAATGCTCTGCATCCTTGTTGTTTCTGTATCTGATTCTGATAAAATTCTTTGCCTCTTCGAAAGTTATGCTTGCATCAGGCTAAGGCTGTCCACCTTACTTTGCCAATCTGTCAGCCTCTTCTTTGCCTGAGATGGTATAATGAGATGGGATCCATTGGACCACAACTCTTTTGAATTGTTGACATGGTTTGTGTGGAGCACTACTCTAAGGTCATCCAGGTCTGTATTATTTTGGCTTATCAACGTCGCAGTTACTGACTGTGCATCGGTAAAGAAAGCACCTTGTCTCTCTGTGCTTTCCTATGTCATTATAACCTCTGCTACAGTTTTCAAGTAAAGATGAAGTATGAATTATGCAGAAGGGAAAATGTGCAACACATTTCCCAATCAAAATTGTGAATGGGACAAACATTAATGACATTCCTCAGTTTCAACATTTGCCGTATATTGAAAATACATAACACTTTTTCCAAACTAAAACAGTCAAAAAGAAGAAATAAAGCCCAGGAAATGGTCGAGAGCGACATCTGTGTAAGTGGGGATCAAGCAGAGCTGACTTTCATTCTAAAGACGTCACTTGATTTGATGTGATCTCTCTTCCGCATATCACGAGGCTGAATATTCCAAATATGTAAATCAGTTTTGATCTGGGGGATTTCATTCAAATATTTGGTCTGAGTGCAGGCGTCGTACACAGCTGATTTAAGGATAAAGTTGATCTCGGTAGTGCTACGATGAGGTCAAGGCTGTTTCGTTTATGAACTACTTACTTCAGAGTTAGAGCGCGGGAGAGTTTCCTTTAAATGCATTGGTGTGTGTCGTGATTTAGTTTGTCTCACAACACGGTTTTCTGTATACTTAGGAGTAAATCTGACCATACCGCACGCCATATGTTCAGAACTCTCTGATACACTAGCCAATGAAAACGCGTCATTCTTGGTGTGTGTTGTAAAACGTACTAGGCTTGAACATAGAGGCCCATTTTGTGTAACCGATGGTACAATGCTATTTAATTTCATAAAGAATAAAGAAGTATCACCGGAAAGGATTATATAATTCAACAACGGGAATGTTACGCTAGAGGTAGGTGTAAAAACGTTCTCGAATAGTATTTTAGTAAGATAGAAATATCGAGGGAAAGGGCTTCGTTACATCAGGTTAGTCCCAATTTAGCTAGTTAAAGCATGCATATATTAAAATGCCTTTTGCAAACTAACCAATTAGTAGATAGATCAATACAGAATAATTCACAGAATAATTCAAGCTTTAAATGACCAAAATCGCCCCATAAATAAGAAAGATAATGAATATTAAAAATTTTGCTAATTGAACAGAAGGCAATTATGTGAGGACAGCAAACCATAAGTCAGAAGAGTTCAGGACCACCACTGGTGTAAGACAAGGTGATATCCTATCACCTTACCTCTTCATACTCCTTATGGACGATGTCATCAAGGCATGTAAGGAGAGAACAAGAAAGTATTCAGTGGGGTACTGGAAGATGAGACAGGTCTATATTTCGGAGCTGGCATTTGCTGATGATGTTGCCCTGATTGCTAAATCAGAGGCACATCTCCAATCCAACCTGCAAGTCTGGAAGGAAGAGCTGGAGAAGAGAGGGATGGTCATAAGCAGCTCTAAAACAAAATCCATGGTGATATCACGAGAAGAAAGAAAACATCAGATTAAGTTGGGAGAACAGGTCCTGGAGCAGGTCGACCACTTTAAATATCTCGGAGCTATTATAGACCGAAAGGGAGGCATCAAAGAAGAGTTGGCCACTCGAAAAGCAGCGGCTGGGAGACTTTTTCAGGCCATAAATCGTGGATTCCTCAGCAAGAAAGAGGTGGGTAAGAAAACGAAGATGGCTGTATACCGCTCCACCTATGTCCCAGTCTTGACATATGGATGCGAGTCGTGGGCAATGACTACAACCCACAAAAGCCAGATCCAAACCTCAGAAATGAGGTATCTGAGGAAAGTGGTTGAAGTAACAAGAAGAGACATGGTCCGCAACCAGACGATCCGTCAAGGCCTAAAATCCCATCCGCTGCAGACCCAAATAGAACAGTCCCAACTAAGATGGTTTGGCCATGTCTGCAGAATGGGAGAAGATCGGCTACCACGACAAGCATGGGAAACAAAGAGCCAGGGATCCAGACCTCCAGGACGACCCAGAGTCCGCTGGGAGGACAACATTAGACAATCTTTGAAGGACCGAGGACTAGAATGGAACCAGGCCAGGAAGAAGACAGCTGATAGAATGGTCTGGCGCTCTCTCTTCCAAACCTCTACACCTCACGGTAGAAGGGGAACGACTAAGTAAGTAAGAACAGAAGGCAAAATTATGCCTCATTTTGAGATTTTTAACACTCTTTTTGCCCCATGCCATCCGATACGGCGGATGTGCTAGTATATAAGACCTTGCCCTTGGCTAAATTGAGGCCTCAAAATTTTAAAAAATACAGCTGAACAGAAGAGAGCGGTAGAAGTGTAAAAGTCGTATAACTGCCACCGCATCTGCCTAGCAGACCTAGATGCCAATTAACAGCCTGTTACAGCTTGTGTGTATTGCCTGAGGGTAAAAATGAATATATATATGTATATATAATTATGTAATTTTCCTGTGATTAATCCACTTGTGCGTTAGGAAGTGTGTAGCATGTGTAAACTCTTGGAGACGAAAGCCAGCCCTGTAAAATGTGTAGAATAATTGAGAATGATGGCCAAAGTACGTCTGTAAGTTTGACAAAGTGTTTGAACGACACACTTACCAGGAGCATAAGGAAGGATGACAGGAATTGTTTTAAGGAATTGATTAAGGTATTACTTAGTGCTTTATACTAGACCAAATCATTGTATGAAGGCGGATCATGGACAAATGGATCTAACTTAGGATTTATATGGAAAGTGTAGTCACAGGGAACTGGCTGTGAGTGGTATTGAGGTAAATTGTACTGTGCATATGTTAGCACAATGTCTGACACTGTTTGTTATGTCCATTTTATGTGAGGACAGAATAGTGCTGGACCATACAGGGGTTGTGATTATTTGTATTCCTGGTTTTATCCTGCAAACTACCAGAAGTATATGAATCATCTATCTCTGTTGAACTCTGAGGTGCAAGTGCTCTTAAAGTCATTGGAGCCAGATACCCAGCGTCCACTGCCTGGCAATTCACAGACGTGTTAGTCCATGGCAGGAGTGTGATTGATTTCTACATAGAAGATAAGTGGCAAAACCAAGCCACTGGTCAGCCTATACAGACTCTACCTCTAATATATACAATAAAAAGATAAAAATACAGTGTATGATGAATCCTTGTGGACATAAATTTGATAATTACTACTTCACAGTCCAGTAAGAGTGACAAAACATATATGTATTAGATAATAGTTAATCAAAAGGTGAAATTCATCATATTGATTCATTTTGATAATTGATATTCCATGCTTATTTATTTCATTATGTAAATACATTTGATTCATTATAAGTTACCTAACCGAAAAGAGAAACGGTATAGGTTAAATAAATTGTAAATATGTACCATCAGACTTGCTAAAATTATTTAAATTGAGTTCCAAGTTTTGTTGATACATAATATATATATAGATAGACCATAATTAGTACCCCTAGCATAAATTTTTTTTTTTTAATTTTTTTCCTTTATTATTTTTTATTTTATTTATTTATTTATTTATTTTTTATTTATTTATTTGTTTTAAATTTATTAATTATTATTATTTATTTATTTATATTTTATTTATTTATTTATTTTATTTATTATTTATTAATTACTTTTTTCTCACTCTTTTCCAGTCCTTGTTTTCATTATTTCTTATTTTTAATATACTATCAACTTCCTCTTTCCGGTTTAGTGGCAGCCATCTTGCTTCCCATGCGACTGGACTTAATATTAAGGGAGTTTTTTTTCTCTTATTTTTATAGTTTCATGTTCTCTACTTAATTCTCATTTTCTTTCCCTCCTGTCTCTTGTTTGTCTGTCCCTGACGAAGGCCTTGTGGCCGCAACGTAGGTTTTTCTTGTCCTTCTCCTTGTAAGACGTATTACTATTTGTGTGGGTTTTTTTTTTTTTTTTTCGACTAGCATAATTAGCCATAATAGAAAATAATAATAACACGTAATATCAAGGGAGAATCGTGAAAGGGAGCAAATAGACTTTCAGGACATTCACTCTCATCACACCTAGAGGTTTATACAGCTGGATTCTACCTTTGAATTGATGTCAATACACCCTGATTCTTTTCAGAAAAGGGGGTATTTCTTGTAAGACCAGTCTCGTATCTGGCACTATCCTGGTATCATCTGATACATCTTTTTGGTCCAGGATAACTATAGATTACAATAACATCATCAACGCCCTTTCGTGACAGTGTGACTCCAGTTATTTCAAATCTTAAAGCTTCCCTTTAGTTTTCTCAGTTTCTTGTCTTTCTGCACTTCATAATCTTCTGGAGCAACCATTATAGATGACCCCCTTTAAGGAAGCCTACTCCACAGCGCAAACTCTTGTAGCTGTTGGCTTTCCAACTGTTCATTAAAATATCTCTTACATTTAAAGGGGAAAAAGAAGAATTGGATGATTAATGGCAATTTAAAAACAACAAAAAATTTCCCTGGCATTCCTTACATAATTCAAATATTACGAACATCTCAGTTATTCATACATGGCCCAAGTGCTAGTTAAATTCAAACATTTATCATCACGTCTTTTATCTGTGATATTATGAACGTTTTCCTCGTGTTTTCTTTAGACCAAAGCCAAACACTACAGCCGGACTCTGCTATATTCCTATTCTTCACAATATCCCAAATGACAAGAAACCTGGACATGTTATATTAAGCTGAACACATTAGGAACCGTGATAAATGTTATCTCTTCACCTCGTGTGACATTCTTTTTTTGTTCTTTCTTCCATTCGGGAATGAGAAAAATGGAGAGTACAGTGAGCGCTTGGCAGGTTTCAAAAGGGGTTTCCAGGCGCACTCACGCTTGCGGTGGATGTGTGGGTTACAGCAAAGATTGGAAGTGGGTTGCATGTGCATACTTGTGGGTTCATGTTTTCATTTGTGTTTGGGAAGGATAAAATGGATGTTTGTAAAAGATACCGTTTGTCCATGTTTGTGCTTAAAAATATATCTCTGTGTATGTGTGTGTGTTGTTTGTCATTATTTATGATTAAATTAGGTATACTGGTATATATGTACTTGTGTTTGCGTAACATACTGTTTGTCCGTGATTATGTTTATTCATGTGTGGGAGGACATACAGTATGTTTATGTTTTGATGTTTACATATCTCTTTTTATATCACTCTTCTTTTGCGCTCCATACGGAGCCCAGAGCCGTCTCTGCATTTGACCTTCGTGCAGGAAGCCTGTGCCAGAACGCTTAATTTCTTCTTGCCGTGATGAATTCTGTGTCAAATGTTTTTGTACCTGATGAAGTGTTACCACACCCTCATCCACAAGCTCCCATTACTAGTATCTCACAAAATGCCAGAGGAAGCAGTAGTTTTAATTTTGTGTTGGTTTTGTTTGTTTTGTAATAAGAGACTCCCTAAAAAAACCACTATCTATATATATATATATATATATATATATATATATATATATATATATATATATATATATATATATATATATATATATATATATATATATATATATATATATATATATATATATATATATATATATATATATATATATATATATATATATATATAATGACAGTAATGCTTAAGATGTTGTAAATTAGTTCGTTAACTACGCTGTGGCCATTTTAGAAGTGAAACAAAAAGATCTTGAAATAGAACATCAATTCTATAATGTATTAAATCCCCGAGTGGTTTTTTATGAAACTTTAACATAAGTAAGAACTGAAATTATTGCTGTTTACTTTAAATTAAATTTATTTTTTATTGCTTGAAATTAAATTGAGCCAAAAGGAGCGATATTCTAAAACAATTTTACAACATTTAACCAACAAAGCAGCTATTGTAAAAGCCTGATTAATTAAACACTATTTTACTGATATGATTGTTATAATGTCTGCACTAGTTAAATAATTTACAATGGATTACATTCTTTTCAGTAGGAGGTAAAAGAATGGGGAGAAAAAAGGGGGGAGGGGTTAAGATATTTTGTGCCGTCATGCGGGGGTCTGAGTTATTGTGACGAAGTGTGATTTAAATGGTGGGGGAAGGGGGTGGTAGGTAAATGTGGACGACCCCTATGTTCCGAGGATAGCTGAAATGCAATGAATGAATGAATACACACGTCATGTAGGGAGTGGCAAACACAGGGTTAATCACACTATGTGACCGTTGAAGAGATGTAGGAAAAAAAATTAAACATTTTTCACTCTTCCTTAATTCGGCAAAAACACCAACTGTGAATTGAACTGAGAATGAGATATATAATCTAGTTAACTCGGAAACGGGAGCCGCGGTAGCATAGTGGTTAGTGCACTGGCTTCCTAGCTCAGTGGTCTATGGTTCGATCGAGTGGTATATTTTTAGGCCGCAAACGGCTCCTGGGCCGACCCAGCCCCAACTGGGTACCAGAGAAACTCTGGGAAGGTTAAGGCGGCCGGCGTGATGCTGACCACATCACCCCTAGTGTGCCGATGGTCAAGAAAATATGGGCCTAACACCATATTCCCAATATGCCTCAATGGGTGTGTAACGGGATCCTTTACCTTTTTTTTTTTTTTTTTTTAACTCTTCCTTAATGGGCCACGCGCACGTTCTATGTGGGGTCTGGCGAAGCCAGGGTTAATGACAGTGTTTGTTTGTTGTTGTTGTTTTCCTGAAATATTTTTGCACAGTTTGTGAATAATTTATTCTTTGGCTCTTCCTTCCTCTGTCCCACTTGTGAGTGTTGAAGTCTCGCGCTAAGTGTAAACCTGGTTGGGTAGCGTTCCTATACACAATATATCAACGACAAATTATGGCAAAATCCATTCCAGATATTTAGAGTCTAAATATTAGACCCCCTCCATTAAACTGCACATTTAATTCTTGTTTGTGTGTGTGTGTGTGTGTGTGTGTGTGTGTGTGTGTGTGTGTGTGTGTGTGTGTGTGTGTGTGTGTGTGTGTGTGTGTGTGTGTGTGTGTGTGTGTGTGTGTGTGTGTGTGTGTGTGTGTGTGTGTGTGTGTGTGTGCGCGCGTGCGCGCGCTTTTTTGTTTTCTTTAGTTTTTCCTTGTGGAGATCTGCCGAAGACAGCCATTGTATTAAAAAGTGATATGAAAGTGGTTTGTAGTGTGAGCTAAGACAAAATGGGGCCATTTACTGAAGAAAAAAAAAATAAATAAATAAAAAATTAAGTGGGGTCTAATTTGCTTATTTATTTTAAAAAAGCCTGTTGATTTGATGGGGGAAATCAATACTTCATGATGTTTTTACCTTGTTTTCTCGCATACCAGTGTCACAATGCTAGTAAGAAGTACCAATCACCAGCAATTACATGTTTTTAGGGGGGTGATTCATGTTCGTCTATTAGAGAATGACACTGCAATCGATGAATCATCAAGGCTAAGACTGCTGGAATTTAGCATCAAACGTAAGACCAGCAGGGATCGACGTATGAGAGGACGCATCCGCCGTGAATACAACCAGTGCGCAACAGGAACAATTAGCATTCATACCCTTCGATATTTGCTGCGGGAGACTGAGCACCTATGGGTTTGCCCGGAGCGCAATGGCGTCGATTCTGATTAACAATAACAATTTGTTGTTTATTTGTTTGTTTTCTTAACAAGGAAAGAGCAACAGTCGGCTGATTCGAGGTGTGAACAGGGTCGGATTATCCATTAGGTTAGGTAGGCTGAGCAACAGTCGGCTAATTCGAGGTGTGAACAGGGTCGGATTATCCATTAGGTTAAGTAGGCTGAGCAACAGTCGGCTAATTCGAGGTGTGAACAGGGTCGGATTATCCATTAGGTTAAGTAGGCTGAAGCCTACGGGCCCGGAGCTCTTGGTGGTCCGAGCACAAGTTTAAAAAATTTAAAAAATGAATACAATGTGTTCAGTGTTCAATACAATGTGTTTATGGTGTTTACCTTAAAAATAATACTAATAAACATAAATAAAAAAAATAATAATACAGCTAAGCAATGCAAACAAACACATTAACCAGTCTATTAATAATACTAGTAAATATAACATCACCATGCTAAAGGGTTTCATAAATGTGTAAATTATTGCCTATTAGGTCAAGGTGGGCCCAAACACCAAAAAGCCTAGAGGTGCTTCTTGGCTTAATCCGGCTCTGGGAATGAAGACAAGTTTCTGAAAAAAAGAAGTTTTTTCCTCATTGAGAATATGCCCCATCTTCATCACTTTTGTTTTCGCTCCCTTTATGGAGCATGGGATCCACCGATACAACTGGCCCCCCTTTGTAGGAAGTCTGCAACAGAGAATTCTTGCACTCTCGCTGCTGGAGTTCTTGCCGCAGGTTGTTTAATATTATGAGGTTGCCAGACCACGCACACAACGTTGTTTTATTAATCTCTTACGATATTTCTCAGGAAACTGTCGACCAATTCTTTCTCTGTCGTCGATGAGGATTTCAAGACAGGAAGAAAAGAAAAGTTAACAGGGCTGTGGAGTCCGGGAGGCGGTGAGCCTGTGGTTTTTTGTGCAGTCGGCGTTGTAGTAGAAGACGGTTACAAGCTTTCCTCTCATAATTTTAAAGTTCCGAATGCGGGGGTAAAAATTAAGGATCTATTTTTATTTCCTTTTCATCTTAACCAATGAGCATTGCGGAATAAAAGCTGTGAAGCAAAACCCTAACAAATGAAAACCAAGACAACATTAAAAAATGCATGAAGAGTAAAATGTTAGAGACTTAACTATACTAGGTCAAGCTTTTTAAGGTTTGTGTAACCAGTTCTCTTCCTTCTTGCCTTTGCCTTCATTGAGTACAGAGTCAGGTGCCTGTTGCGCTAAACTTGTCGCAACTTATTCTGACTATATATTCTGACCATGCATTCTGACTATAGTTAATTTTTTAATGCATGGGAAGTAACTCATGGAATTGTAGTCACTTCTTATTTCTACTAGTTGTCTAATCGTGTGACAATAGTCTGATAGTATAGTTGCCGATAGTTTGTGTGAACGATTTTGAGTCATGTCCATATACGGAGCGCTCAGATCGCCAGTTCTTAGAAAACAGTTGGCAATCGCAATGTTTCAAGATTCATTTCCTTTTTAGGTTCGAATCTTTAGTCGAACATCGTAGAACATTCTTCGTTCGTAAGTTAGCTGAGTTGTATTCGATTCAAGTGTTCTGCGCATGTCTTTGTTTGTGGCAGTGTTTCGAATGATTTCCGCCCAGGTCAGTCTGAGCAGAATTGCTGGTAAGGCGAGACGTAGCGGTGTGCTAGCGTCTTCGCTTATATTATTCAGGAAGGAGTCCTGTAGCGAGATTTGGTAAACACTTGCTTGGTTGTAGCGCGACACGCCCACGCGACACCCACACACACCAGCGCAAGGTCAGCGCTGCGGTCTTTCTTTGAAGTTGGTAGACAGCGGAAATGTGACTTACGGTTAAAAGCCATACAGTATTACTGAAGAATGAGGAAATAGCTATATAGGAATGTATGGCCGACTTTAAAAGTTTGCATTTACTGGACATTAAATTATTCACTACAGGAGAACGCATGGTTGGAATAATATTAAATAAATATAACTCAACAAAGGAGATAGGCTAGGAATTATATCCAAAAGGATATTATTCAAATATAAATAGTTTTAAAGATAATTAATATTTTTCACCTTCATCACATCGGCTAAAAGTTAGCTAATAATCTTTAAAAATTTATTACACTAACAAGCCTCAACGGAATTGTATAAAACTTATATGTAATGAAAGCCCCATATGGGGAAAAGGAAATGATATATAGGAAGGAAGGAAGGAGATAAGTGTGTGAGTGACAGAAGAGAAAAACGAGTACAGGAAAAGCACAGATTGTTTCAAATAGCTTCAAAACAGGAGATGAAACTAAAATCTTTTGGGGAATTTGGGAGCTGCTTTCTCGTACGCGCGAGAGACTGAAATATAAGGACAGAGCGGCGCATTGTAAATCACACACCAAATCCAGAAGCCAGAGTGAGAAACTGGAGGACAGCCTCTGCAAGAAAAGTTCTATTTTCACGCTGCATGCAGCGCAGATTAAGTTAAGCCAATACAGTCTCACCGTGAGCTTATTAATCCTAAGAGGGTATGTAAGTTTATTAAAAATATATGTATTACTAATATCATTTTATTTCAGATTTTATTTCTGATTGATTGTAGCAGATATAATAAAAAAGGGAATGACGCTAACCAGAGATAACCTTCACCGGCATTGTCAGGAAGCATAACCATTAATTGGTTAGCCAAATATATTATGGCTAATTCTTGCCTGGAAGCTTACGACATACCAGCAAGTACATAAGTGACTTGACATCCATAAGTGGAAGGCAAAGGTTATATCGTACCCATGTATCATAACATGTGATTTATTCATGTATATTGTTAATTCTGCACCTTATACATTATCTTATCATGCTATCTCTGTAATATACTACCATGATTCATTCATTTACATACAAACACTGAAGACATGGTCGCATCATGAACAGCAGAGGGTGGTGAGATTGTTAGAACAATGGCCACCTATTACTTCTTGTTCCAGGTTTTTTATGATCAATGTTTATGATCATTCCTGATCGAGAAACTAAAGACTTGAAGAAGTTGATCCAGCTCACTGAAGCCTAGAGGTCAACCAAACTTCAACACCTTAGTCCCCCGTAGTTATAGGGCGGGCTGAAGGAAAGTCTTCCGTACTCCAGTGTGTCGGAGGAACCTCGAGCAGACGTGGATAAAGTTGAGTTTATATATTTCCATCCAACAAATCCTGTGAGCAGTTCTAAAACGACTTTCTAATGATGAAAACTAGATGGCAAGAGATAATGTGACAAACTTGTTTTATAAATTCAGTGGAAGATAAATCCAAGACTTTTTCTATTAGTTATTTTAATTTGTAACTGTAAATAATCATACATTTTACCATCTTCCAACACCCATTTATCATTACAAGAATATATAGATGTACATAATAAATTGGATAATTGTACTCATTTGACTTGTTAAATTTTTAACTGTTAAATTTTGAGTTACTTTTTCTAATTTAATTATAATATCACATAGGGTTACGATAGCGAAGTAGCATCTTATACTTCTGAAGCCTAAATCTATTGTCCAGCTCAGAGTATTCACAGCTGTAACTCACTTGTGATACCAGTGTACTTCTCGGGCACTGGAACTTCATACTTTCTGGAGAGAGATTCTACTTCTGCTCTACCACTACTATCATACTAGGAAAACCTTTCGCTACATTGGGGGCTCTTTCGCGGGATATTATTTTGTATCCTGGGCCACTATCTATGTATTCTTCTATCTTGAGCCACAAATAGTTTGTAAAAATAAATTTTTTTTTTTTTGGAAAAAATTCTAAAAACTTAGAAATTTGTTTGTAATAGTAGTACCATTGAGTACGAAGTAAATAGGAAACGCTCACAAGGTTTTAAGGATTTGTCTTGTTCAAAGTAATTAATTGATTTTAATTAAGTTAGTTTGTTAGTGAAGATAAAATTATATACCCTCTGGTAAGTAAGCATCATGGCTGAATTGGTGAAGTTTAGAGCTGCGATTATGCAGGAAGGAAAAGACTTGGGTATGACAGGAGATGCTCTAATTCGATATATCACAACTGAAGTGGATAAATTTTTAGATAGAGAGACCAAAAGAATGGAAGTTGAGGCTGAAGCTAAGAAATTAGAGGCAGAAAGAGAGACCAAAAGAATGGAAGTTGAGGCTGAAGCTAAGAAATTAGAGGCAGAAAGAGAGACTAAAAGAATGGAAGTTGAGACTGAAGCTAAGAAATTAGAAGCAGAGAGAGAAGCCAAAAGACTGGAAAGAGAAGAAAAGAGACTAATTTTGGAAGCTGAAGAAAGAAGGTTACAAAGAGCGCATGAGTTAAGTTTAAAGGAACTTGAACTCCAGGGAGCAGCTAGCAATCATGGTGCTAGCTCACCTCACTCTGAGAGTAGCTCCAACCATAGCGCGGCAAATGGAGCCATGAGTTTCCACCTGGATCCATTTATTGAAAAAGAGGACGCCATTGAGTCGTACCTGGATAGATATGAGAGACTGGCCTCTACCTATGGATTGGAAAAGGAAAAATGGAGCCTTAAGCTATCTCAGGGGTTGAGGGGAGTTTCATACGATGTTTATTTAAAACTCTCAAAAGAAGACCAGGAAGATTATGAAATCTTAAAACAAGCTTTACTGGTCAGGTACGAAAAGAATTCTGAATCTTATAGAAAGAGATTCCGAACTGCTAAGCTACTTCCAGGAGAAAACTATCACCAGTTTTCTGCCAGATTGGAAACTTATCTGACAAAATGGATTAGCTTAGGAAAGTGTCAAGATATAAAAGAAATGGTCATGATGGAGCAACTGAGAGAATCCATGCCTCAAGAAATGAGAAAATTTCTTATGGAACAAGGAGCTGAGAGATTGGAAGATATTTTAACCATGGCTGAAAGATATCAAGCAGCTCAGTCAGAAGTATCAGGAAATAAGAAGAAGCAGGGTGAGAACTTCAAACCTTCACAAAACTTTACCAACTATGAACACAGGGACAATTCCAACAAGAACAAACACAGAACTGATTATAAAGACAAAAACCCTCTAGGATCAGAAAAGAAACCTCCAAGAAAGGAAGGAAAGTGGTGTAAATCTTGCCAAATGAGTAACCACAATACTGCGGAATGCAGACGGAAAAACCCTCCTCATCACGCTGCATGCCTTACAACAGAGAACAAGGGAAGGAAGGACCTGGCAGATAGTCAGAATGACCTCCATCATCCCCCTGTCTGTGAGGAAGTGACCTTGAATGGCACCCAAGTACTGTGCTTATATGATACAGGCTTGGACTTTGACTCAGTAGTGTGCTCTTCTCTGGTGAGTCCGGAACAGATAACCACAGAAACAGTGGAAATCAGAGGACCAGTCAAGGGAGCAGGAACCATGACACTGCCCATAGCCCGAATCAACATAAGATCTCGCTATGTGGAAGGAGAGATCAAAGCAGCAGTGATGGACAACCCTATCTACCCATTAATACTGGGATGTAGATATGTCTTTCTAGGAGAACCTATAAGACCCATAGTGATGGCAACAGTCCAGACCAGGGCAAGCTCTAAGAAAGAGGAGGACACTATCATCAATACTCATCCAGAAGAGATGAGAAAGGCTCAAACTGCTGACAGTACATTGAAGCCTTGCTTTGGCAAATTACCTAAAAGCCATAACCCTCCAGAGAAAGGAGACTTATATATGAAAAAAGGCCTACTATATAGAAAAGCTGGAACAGGACCAAAAGGACATGGACAGCTTGTAGTGCCAAAATCATACAGGGAGCAGGTTATGAAGCTAGGACATGCTATACCCTTCAGTGGACATATGGGAATAGGGGCCACTGGACAACGGATAGCCTGTCACTACTTTTGGCCAGGGATCACAGAGGACATAAAGAGGTATGTGAGATCCTGTCCAGAATGCCAAAGAGTAGCTCCTAAACATAGGACTGCACCAGCAACACTGGGAGAAATGCCCATCATGGGAACGCCCTTCGAACGTGTTGCCGTGGATATTGTTGGACCCCTCAGTAGGACCAAGAAGAGAAATGCATATATCTTAACCTTGGTCGATACTTGCTCTATGTGGGGAGAGGCAGTAGCAATGTCATCGATAGATTCGAAACATGTGGCAGAGGCACTGTTAACAATATTCACCCGATTAGGTTTCCCACATCAAATATTGACTGACAATGGTTCTCAGTTTAGGGGAAAGCTAACACAAGAAGTATTCAGGTTATTTCAAGCTAGACATTATCACTGTAGCCCGTACCACGCCCAAGGGAATGGTCAAGTAGAGCGGTTCAATGGCACGCTCATTTCAATCCTTAGAAAGTTGGCTAGTGAGAAACCTGAAACTTGGGACACATACTTACCCTCAGCACTATTTGCCTATAGGGAAGTCCCACATAACTCCACAGGATTGGCTCCAGCTACATTGTTGTTTGGACGACCAATCAAAGGTCCACTGGAAGCATTGTTGCGGACATGGACTGATGAAAAAGCAGAAGAAACCGTGACTTCTTCATACCAATACGTCAACGAGTTGACATCTCGATTGAAAACAAGTTGGAAACTGGCAAATGATAACTTGAGACAGGCCAGGAGGAAGCAGGCTGCTTACTACAATAAAACAGCAAAAGATAGGGAACTTGAGGTGGGAGAAAAGGTTCTGTTACTGTTGCCCAGCAGCAATAATAAATTGCAAATTGGATGGCAGGGACCCTACGTCATATTGGAAAAACTTTCCCGGACCAACTATAAGATTGACAAGAAAGGAAAGGAGAAGGTGTATCATGTCAACCTTCTTAAAAAGTATTATGACAGGGAAGCATCAGAAGTTGCCCATATCATGACCCTGGCCATTGCAACAGAAATGCAGGATGAACCAATTTCCTCCATGGAATACCCCCTATCAACTACGGAAAGCTATGCTCAGGTTAATGTGAGTGAACATTTAACTCTTGAGCAGAGGAAAAAGGTTCAGGAGGTGTTAGAAATCCATGCTGATGTACTCACAGATAAGCCGGGGTGTACTAATCTGTTAGAGTATGACATGACGATTACTGACCCTACACCAGTTTGTATGCGGACATACCCTATACCTTATGCTAAAGGACAGGCACTCAAGGATGAGATTGATTATCTCTTAAAAGAGAAAATTATTTCAAAGTCTGAATCTCCCTACAGCTCAAGTGTGGTGCTATTAAGGAAGCCTAGTGGTGAACACAGGTTATGCATTGATTATAGGAAACTAAATGCTATCACTGAATCTCAGGTAGACCCATTACCTGACACCAATCAGTTGTTTGCTACATTGAGTAAGGCTCGGTATTTTTCAAAAGTAGATCTAAGCAAGGGATACTACCAAATACCAGTGAAACCAGAAGTTAGGAAACTGTTAGCCTTTAGTACACCGGATGGACATTACGAGTTCAATGTACTCCCATTTGGTTTAAAGAATGCTCCAAGTATCTTCACCAGAATGATGAGGAAATTGTTGGAACCATTACAAAATCCTCATATCACCAACTTCATGGATGATATTCTGATTGCTACCACTACATTCGAGGAACACGTAGTAGCACTCTCCATGTTGTTAGGTAGATTAAGAGAAACGGGATTGACAGCACGCCCAACTAAGTGTCATATTGGATGTGAGACATTGGAATTTTTAGGTCACACTATCTCTACAGGGCAAATGTCTCCGGACCCAAAGAATGTAGAGAAAATGAGAAAAGCACCAAGACCACAAACTAAGAAGGATGTAAGATCCTTTGTGTCACTGTGCGGGTTTTATCAGAAATATATACCCCATTTTAACTCATTGTGCGCGCCATTAACCGACTTAACCAAAAAAGGTCAGCCGGATAAAATACAATGGACTGTGGAGTGTGAACAGGCTTATACAGAGTTGAAAAATAAGCTGACAAATAAACCTATCCTTGCCCTTCCCGATCTCACACAAGAATTCGTACTAAGAACGGATGCTAGCAATGTAGGCATCGGAGCAACATTACTACAGCGGGCAGACACACCGCCACATATGCTATTACCAGTAGCTTTTGCCAGTAGAAAGTTAAATACAGCTGAGAGAAAATTATTCTACCGTTGAACGTGAATGCCTCGCTTTGGTCTGGTCGATCAACAAATTCGCCCCTTTTCTTTACGGGAAACACTTCATTGTGGAAAGTGATCACCAGCCTTTGATGTTTTTAGCAGTGTCTAAAAAATTAAATTCACGACTTTTAAGGTGGAGTTTACTGTTATCTCCATATTCGTTCAATGTGAGATACATACCAGGACGGGACAATCTTGGACCCGATTTTTTAAGTAGGCATCCTATCAAAGGAGATATAGAGAAACAGAAAATTAAGGAGGAACTGCAGCATGTGTTACCAAAAAGTTAACCGTGCAGGCACTGTTTTAAAGAAGAGGGCTCTGTAGCGAGATTTGGTAAACACTTGCTTGGTTGTAGCGCGACACGCCCACGCGACACCCACACACACCAGCGCAAGGTCAGCGCTGCGGTCTTTCTTTGAAGTTGGTAGACAGCGGAAATGTGACTTACGGTTAAAAGCCATACAGTATTACTGAAGAATGAGGAAATAGCTATATAGGAATGTATGGCCGACTTTAAAAGTTTGCATTTACTGGACATTAAATTATTCACTACAGGAGAACGCATGGTTGGAATAATATTAAATAAATATAACTCAACAAAGGAGATAGGCTAGGAATTATATCCAAAAGGATATTATTCAAATATAAATAGTTTTTTAAAGATAATTAATATTTTTCACCTTCATCACATCGGCTAAAAGTTAGCTAATAATCTTTAAAAATTTATTACACTAACAAGCCTCAACGGAATTGTATAAAACTTATATGTAATGAAAGCCCCATATGGGGAAAAGGAAATGATATATAGGAAGGAAGGAAGGAGATAAGTGTGTGAGTGACAGAAGAGAAAAACGAGTACAGGAAAAGCACAGATTGTTTCAAATAGCTTCAAAACAGGAGATGAAACTAAAATCTTTTGGGGAATTTGGGAGCTGCTTTCTCGTACGCGCGAGAGACTGAAATATAAGGACAGAGCGGCGCATTGTAAATCACACACCAAATCCAGAAGCCAGAGTGAGAAACTGGAGGACAGCCTCTGCAAGAAAAGTTCTATTTTCACGCTGCATGCAGGGCAGATTAAGTTAAGCCAATACAGTCTCACCGTGAGCTTATTAATCCTAAGAGGGTATGTAAGTTTATTAAAAATATATGTATTACTAATATCATTTTATTTCAGATTTTATTTCTGATTGATTGTAGCAGATATAATAAAAAAGGGAATGACGCTAACCAGAGATAACCTTCACCGGCATTGTCAGGAAGCATAACCATTAATTGGTTAGCCAAATATATTATGGCTAATTCTTGCCTGGAAGCTTACGACATACCAGCAAGTACATAAGTGACTTGACATCCATAAGTGGAAGGCAAAGGTTATATCGTACCCATGTATCATAACATGTGATTTATTCATGTATATTGTTAATTCTGCACCTTATACATTATCTTATCATGCTATCTCTGTAATATACTACCATGATTCATTCATTTACATACAAACACTGAAGACATGGTCGCATCATGAACAGCAGAGGGTGGTGAGATTGTTAGAACAATGGCCACCTATTACTTCTTGTTCCAGGTTTTATGATCAATGTTTATGATCATTCCTGATCGAGAAACTAAAGACTTGAAGAAGTTGATCCAGCTCACTGAAGCCTAGAGGTCAACCAAACTTCAACACCTTAGTCCCCCGTAGTTATAGGGCGGGCTGAAGGAAAGTCTTCCGTACTCCAGTGTGTCGGAGGAACCTCGAGCAGACGTGGATAAAGTTGAGTTTATATATTTCCATCCAACAAATCCTGTGAGCAGTTCTAAAACGACTTTCTAATGATGAAAACTAGATGGCAAGAGATAATGTGACAAACTTGTTTTATAAATTCAGTGGAAGATAAATCCAAGACTTTTTCTATTAGTTATTTTAATTTGTAACTGTAAATAATCATACATTTTCCCATCTTCCAACACCCATTTATCATTACAAGAATATATAGATGTACATAATAAATTGGATAATTGTACTCATTTGACTTGTTAAATTTTTAACTGTTAAATTTTGAGTTACTTTTTCTAATTTAATTATAATATCACATAGGGTTACGATAGCGAAGTAGCATCTTATACTTCTGAAGCCTAAATCTATTGTCCAGCTCAGAGTATTCACAGCTGTAACTCACTTGTGATACCAGTGTACTTCTCGGGCACTGGAACTTCATACTTTCTGGAGAGAGATTCTACTTCTGCTCTACCACTACTATCATACTAGGAAAACCTTTCGCTACAAGTCCTCATCATTGTTGTTCCTTTTTTGAGATGATATATCTCTATGTTATTTCAAATGCCTGGAGGCATATGTGATTTATGTGATTTAATTCCTGATGAACAGGTAACTGAATCTTTTTTGCTGAGTAACTTTATCGCCATCTTGTAATGTTGACTTTTGCCTAGCCTGCCTCATTATAGAGTCTATGATATGACAAGTTTGCTCAGCTCACGATCCACTTATATTGTCACTCATCGATTGATGCCTGTCCTAAGGACCATTTGCTTCCTGAACTTTATTGATGGATCTAGGTTTGATACCTTTGCTGTTTAAGGAACATAGAGGACGATAATGTGACGCTCAAAAGACATGCCTGTCTTGTTGAGGTCGAATATATGAGACTAGATTTAATCTCCCATTTGATATCTACTAGCTCTTATGGAAAGGGGAAGTTTACTACCTGACTACATGTACAGCTGATTACGATATCCTAAAAAGGCATATGATGTACATTATTTTGATGCTGTCTGCTGTTCCTGTTGAATTGACTACGTCGATGATACAATGACTGTTGTACTATACCTGTGATGTTTCTGCATAACGATGTCCATGCATCTTGTCATTGTGGCGTACACAATATATATTGCCAAAAAACATCACTGCTGTTAAAAGCTTTATTGACTTTCTACGTTGTATGGTCTGATGTGACGTCCATGTATGATACTGTAGCTATCTGACTCTATCCTTACGTCACACACTTAAACCAGACTAAAGACACCATGTTACTCTGCCTCATCATCCCTGGTGTCTGAGGGTGATACACCACTCTGCAAGTGCCAGTATTATCATACCTTTGGAAAGCAGATGAAATATAACACCCTCAACATTGTGTGGCAAATGTGACATCATCCACGGAACATTTATACGCAACACACATTATGCTACGCAACAGTGCCCATTTACACTCAGGTAGCCTGAAGTTAAAAATAGTCAACACCTTACAGAAGACCATAATAGAAGGAAGAGTTGAAGGCAAACGTGCAAGGGAAATTCAGCGCTAGAAGTGGGAAGATAACATCATGAGATGAACAGGAAAGAGTCTATCAGAGTGCACCATCAAGACTAGAGACAGAAGACGTTAGAGATCCATTGCAGCCGACCTTCATTACGGAGATAGCAGCTAATGATGATGATGATAAAACTGCAGCGTTGCGCTACCAAGTTTTGATCCCGGAACTCAGATGATCTGTATACATAAATACTGTCTTTAAATCATGCACATTTTGTCCAGATATAATCTTCTTCTTCCAGATATATAATAATTGTTACTTTATTATGCAGAGTTGTCTGCCGCTGCGTGCATATTCATTTCTTTCCGTCATTATCTGTTAGCAAGCATATCAGTTAGCAAAATCTTTTGTCTTTTTCTCTCTGTGGAGCAGGAAGGCCACTTCTGCAGCTAGCCTCCTAGCCTGAATACTTGATAACAGTATTCATGGGCTTTTACGATGTGGGTTCTGTAGCACTATGTTGTACATTATGAAGGTAGCCGGTGCCATGTACACCCTCATATTGGTCATCTCTTACGATAAACCTGAACGAATAGTAATCATATTCTTTCTTTGTCTCCTCAGAGACACTAGGGAACTCCTCTTCTCCTCTCAGCTTCTCCTCTCCTCTCCTCTCATCTTCTCTTCACCTCTCCTCTCTTCTTCGCCCTTTCTCTTCTCCTCTCCTATCTTCTTCTCCTGTTCTCTTCTTCTGTTCTCTCTTCTTCTCCCGTTCTCCTCTCCTCTTCTCTTCTCCTCTCTTCTTCTCTTCTCTTCTTATCCTATCCTCTTCTCCCCTCCTCTTCTCCTCTCCTCTTTTCATTTTTGCTTCCTATGGAGCACTGAGGCACCGCTGCAGCTGGTGATCATAGCACGAAGCCTCCATCAGAACACTTGTGCCTGCATCAGAACACTTGTGCCTGCATCAGAACACTTGTGCCTGCATCAGAACACTTGTGCCTGCATCAGAACACTTGTGCCTGCATCAGAACACTTACGTACTCTTGCAGCGTAAGTTTCTATAAGATTTTCTTTTACATGATCAGGTTGTCAGCCTCATATACATATTAGTCCCCATGCGACTCGACTGGGGAAGCGTTAGTTCTATTATTTCATAGTCTACCTTGAAACTACACGTAGCATTATATGATGATCATCATCATCATCTCCGTGTTTTGCTTCTTACAGAGCAAGAACCACCACTGCAGATTGTCCCCCTTTTATTAAGCTTACGGCAAAACTCACGCTATTACAGCGGTGGGTTATGTAGCAATTTGTTTTACACGATGAAGTTGTCAGTCTATATTAGACTTTTTGATTCCGAGTCATAAGGATTATACTATCAGACCACAAGGTGTTTTATATTTGGACATGCGCTCAATTAACTAACGGACCCAGCCTTATGAATTGGGTACCAGAGCAACTCTGGGAAGGTTAAGGCGGCCGGCGTGATGCTGGCCAAATCACCCCTAGTGTGTCGAAGGTTGTCGTAAATTGTGAGAAGATAAGACTGAGATATTTATGGTCCCACTGAAGCAGAGGTGATAGTGACAGCTATGTGAAAGGAAGGTGGTAGAAATAGTATTGTTTCACGAGGAGGGGTAAACGTGTAGGGAAAAAGTGATAGTGTAGAGAGAAAAAGGCAGTCTTGGATTGAGTAATTGCTCTAATCCAGCCTATCTTACGATTCTATTTACTTTCAGACGCCCTTACTCTCCTTGTACACCATACAAGGTACACAACACTTTAAGTACACAAACTTCTGTGGCATATAACTACTACGTACAGACGTGAAAACAAACTATGAATAACACACACACACACACACACATATATATATATATATATATATATATATATATATATATATATATATATATATATATATATATATATATATATATATATATATATATATATATATATCAGGGGTTTGACCGACACTATAGAGTAAGGTTTATTAAATTTATTTTCGCTAAATATCACAACATCAAGAAATACATTTTAGTTACATCAGAGAAATGAAAATATAAATCTAATAGGCCTTCCCTCTTGCATAGGAAAATTTAGAAAGATCCCACCCGAGGTACTATACCCAAAAAGATCAAATAATAAAAATGGGAGTAGGGGCAGTCAGGACGGATAAAGAATAAGTCCTTGATTTAACTATCCCGTGGGCATTCAGATTAGTGAGAGATAAATAAAAGAAGATGTTATA
This sequence comes from Oreohelix idahoensis, assembly GCA_024509875.1. Classification (NCBI taxonomy): domain Eukaryota; kingdom Metazoa; phylum Mollusca; class Gastropoda; order Stylommatophora; family Oreohelicidae; genus Oreohelix; species Oreohelix idahoensis. Next base: position 168,664 of record JAMPIV010007950.1, read on the forward strand.
TTAGTAGTAACTTAAGAAATAAGTTCTTTCGTTCTGTTTCACTCTCTACACACATACAGTGAGCTCACTTCAGTTATGCTTACCCCTCAGCCGACGCTGTATACATTCCATGGAATTTATCAAACACATTGTATTTAAGACTGTTATGGGTCCTATTATTTGTCCAGTTCAGCCACAGACTACGTTTAGGCAACTGCTATTTTTTTCGGAGAGTCGCTGAATTGGTGCGTTGATTATTTTTTTTCCTGGGTATTCCTCTTCGTACTGCAGGTATTGGTTTGGGATAAGTTTTTCTAGGTGGTGGCACTGTCCTGGAAATTTATAAGTTAATATAGTTTTTCCCGGAGTGGTCTAGCCTCCAGTGGCTGTGACTCTCTCTGTCGTAGTGAATGTGTAAAAAACAAACGGAATGTTACTCCCAGACTGTTCTCGGAAGGAAATAGCCGAGTATGACCCGTGAATTCTTTCTGTAGAATTTGGTGGTAGGAAAACTTTACTGTCATATAGTTTTTAAAGAAAATTAGTGCTGTAAGTTCTGCCACATCAGGCCAGTAATATTTATATGGATAAAATGGAAAAATCTTCTGGCATAGTCCCGTTCCAGTTTAACATTTAAAAATTTTTACATTGAAGTGTTCTGGTTATTTAACCACTCTCATGGATGGAGAAGGTGGACCGCGAAAGGTCTCCAACATTAGATTTTCACCGACAATGTTTGTATGTTTAGGAACATATAATTGGAATGCCATAAGACATCTGGCCATACATCTCTATAAGAACCGCTGAATCGCAAAGGTATGATCTACCTATATAAAAGAGAATAGATAACAGATAAACATACTATAATTATATTCTAACACTAGCGTTTTAGGTAAGACCTGTAAATCACTCCGGTATTTAATTATCCATATATAAAAAACCCACGAGTTATGAACACTAGTCACTTAAAATTTACGCATGATGAAAATAGAAATAAATGGTATCAAACAAATTATCGATCTTCTAGCGTCTTATAATATTTTAAGCCTCTCCTACTGGGAAATAGCAAGAAATTAAATTACGTTTACGGCTGGAGAAAATTTTGCTATAAGTTTATTTAATACGTTATTCAGCTTAACACAAAATCCCAGTGAAATATAATGAAGAAACTTTAACGATTAAATCACTCAAAACTATAATATATTATTACCGCAGCACAAAGACTGAATTAATCTCCACGTATAAAAGAAATCCAAAATTCTTGTTTGGCTCTCATATACGAGCTAGGTACTTTCTTCAAATCTCTGGCGCTATTGATAACTGCATTTTTAAGAGATACCTATATATATATTAAATGAATAGAAATCGTTAGCTACATGCGAGATTTTTCTTCTCTGCCTGATTCTTGGGAACTTTTGCGGCCGAACCATGAATCAAAGCTATTTTTCACAACTTCGCCGCCAGGCTCCGCCGTTCCTGCAGAGATTTCTTCCCCGCGTGGATGGTTCTCGTTCTGGTGTTAATCAGAGGTGTTACAGAACTCGCTCTCTTTTAGTGACTACAAAAGACGTCGATAACTGACCGCCGGTACCGCCTCTGGCCCGCCTCTTTGAAGGAAAGACAGTAAGAGATCCAGAGATTGCTAATTATAATGGCTCGTGAGAGAAGACCGTAGGCGTGGCTAAATTAAAATTAAGAGAGAGGGCGAATGACATGGCTTACAGCGCGCTCACTTGGACATGCTAATTAGGGAAGCACGTGGAACCCACGTTGGCGATTTTGATTTCAACAAAATGAGGGGTACCGGTGAGATTAAAGTGTAGCTTCAATTTTCATATGAGCCTAACACCATATTCCCAATATGCCTCAATAGCGTGTAACGGGATCCTATGTGTCTAGGTTGAACAGGCCGAGCCTCGCCACAACATGGCGAAACTTCTATTTTGTTTGTTTGTTTAAATATCATTAGTTATTCCCAGACCAGGGAACAAATTGTTTGAGCCTTTCAATCGGCAGATATCGTTTTATCTTCTCACAAGGGCGGCCTGTTGTTAAGTCTTCTTAAAATGTTGTTAAGTCTTCTGTTTAATCTTCTTGGACTGGGGATCTATTGCTGTGGAGGCGGATCTATCTTTTAGTCTTATCAGAAAGAATAACTCTTTGTTCTGTAGCCTCAGATGGATGATCTGTTATTGGATGGTCTTTTCCTGTATCCACTTTGATAAGAAGACCAGATTCTTGACGGAGAGTAATAATACGTAATGTACATTCATGCAAAAACTTTTATACACATTCCAATTTGCTCATTTAACGTAAACATTGCTCTTCTTAATCTTCTGTTTCTGACAAATATCTTACACAGTGTGTAGATCCATATAAATATCTTAATGTTACGATGTTGGGATTTTATTTTACTGTATTTTATTTTTGTTTATTTTATTATTTAAAAAATAATATTGAAGATGCATGTGAGAGTAAATAGATTAAGTATGGAAGAGGAGAGAAAAGTAGGGTAGAATATTAGTTTATAAATTAATAAAGCGGTATTGAATCAGTTTTACAAATAACTTAAGCCTTAAATAAGTTATTTGTAAAACTGATTCAATACCGTTTTATTAGTTTATAAACTTATATTCCTTACCAGTTTTACAGCAGCCCCTTAATTTATTTACTTATACTAGGGTAGAATATTAGACAGGCCTGCATGCCCAATTCTAAAACCTTTGAAAATAAAGTTCATTAATTCGTTCTTCGTCTTCTTCTTCAAGTACCATGTCTGGTTGCGTAGGCGATCATGTCTTTCCATAACTTCCTGTATCCAGTACGATTTATCATTTCTGTCCATGCCGTGATGTCAAACTGCCCATTATCTGCGTTCTTTGTCGTCCTATATATCTTTTCCCCTCAATCTTTCTCATTGTTAAGATACATTCCAGCTTTCCACTTCTTATAACATGCCCTAAGAGAGTGGATTGCTTCTTTCTGAGCTGTGAAATAAGCCTCATTTCCGCACTGGCCTTGTGGTTTGCCTTTTTTTAGTCAAAGGTTATCGGAGACAACCGCATACAGGCCGACGGAAAGCAACGGGAAACTACCGTAGTATTATCCAATTCATGAATCAAAGCAACTTCTTAATCAGCACTTTCTAAAAATCGTTTTCTGATATCGACGATGCTTTTGTTTCAACATTGATCTTTGCCTTTGATCAGACAGTCTATGATCGTATGATCTGTATGTATGCTGTCTTGCAATCATGAACTATTTATGCTACATTTACGCCTTATCTCCTCTCATAAATAGCATAATCACCTGTGATTTCTGAAGGTTGCTGAACTTACTAATTGATCTTTACAGTGGAATGATTTCTTTCCTTATTTTTTTCTTTTGAAATTTTAACATTATTTCGTCGTTTCTTCACACACGTTATCCACTATCTTAAGTCTTTACTTAGAATAAGAAACAATTTGAAATAAAGGAGAAACGACATTGGCATACATCAGGGGTTCTTAACCTTTCTAGTGCCATGAACTACTTTGATTGTACAGTAAAGGCTACGAACCCCTTAGACTGTCCGGTAAAGTCTACTGAAGATTATTGTCCGGTAAAGTCTACTGAAGACTATTGTCCGGAAAGTCTACTGAAGACTATTGTCCGGTAAAGTCTACTGAAGACTATTGTCCGGTAAAGTCTACTGAAGACTATTGTCCGGTAAAGTCTACTGAAGTCTATTGTCCTGTAAAGTCTACTGAAGACTATTATCCGGGGAAGGCTCCGGACCCTATGATTGTCTTCTGAGGGCTACGGACCCTTTTGAATGTCTGGTGAAGACTACGGGCCCCTTAGATTGTCTGGTGATGGCTATAGACCCCTTATTAGAATGAAATATTCAAAAAATGATAATTAAAATTTTTAAGCAACAAATAATATATTTTATTACATAGGAAAATCGTTAAGCTTACATATAGTCCTTCTGAATCTTTTTTTGTTTAATCTGTAAAAATAATATATTTCTTTAACAGCACAAATCTGTGATAATTTTCTGAGTAAATATTTTGGTGAAAATAAAGTTAAAATTGTTAGGTTATGTATACGTACCCTCTGTAATCCATTCATGAACAACCAAAGAATCCATGAACCACGGGTTAAGAAACCCAGGCATACACAATACAAATTCCTACGCGTCTTGCGGAAAAAATTTTTTTGCTCTCGCTATAGGAATGACCTAATTTTAAGCCAATATTGCCAGGGACAAGAAACGAATTGTTTTTTTTTTTTTTTTTGCTTTGTGTGAGGGTAATCGACATTTTGCCGGCTCTAAATGGAGTGTTTTATCTTCGTAGCTACTTCTGCTGGAAGGTATTGCCTCGCTTCAATCAGACCGATTAATCATATTGACGTATTGAACAAGCAATTTCCGTATCCCAGCAGTGCAGGACACAGTTCACCCGTATAAACATGATACTGCAGTTTTACATTTCGCAAGGGCAGCATAATTTTTTGTTGCTGGAAGGACAGAGGCATTGGTAGAGTCAAAGTCAAAAGTGATCTATAGAAAACAGGTGAAAAAATAGTTTAAGGGGGGTAAATTTAGTCTTTTTTCTGACACTGCCGTAGACGAGCGAAGTGTTAGTAATGAGATTTCCTTGCTTATCTCTTACTAATGTAATGTTATTTGTGTGGCAGGGCAGGTTACGGCATCAATTAGTTATATTGATTGTTATATTCAATTAGAGTTAATCCTTCATATGTTGTTGTGGTTCAAGTGCTAACTGGCCTTCCGCCAGAGATGGTAATACTTGACCTTTACTCATTTTTCTTCTTCTTTCCAGGTTTGTTCTTCCCTTTAAGTTTGGTGATAAGCAAAACAGTTTCAGCACAACAACGTATATCCAAAAGAAATTACTGTAAATTTCCACAAACAGCAATTCAGTAGAAAATTATATTAAAGTTTATTGATGTCATTAGACAAACACTGTAAATTTCACAAAATGATGGTTGTTTATCCAAAATGAAAAATATATAATCCAACTGAATAATATACACACTTGTCTACTCTAAAAAAACTTGTCTTGATATCCTCAAAGACGAAGTTCACCTAACGCTATCTAAAAAATAAATCCTCTAGTCTAAAATCATAGAATCCTAGGAATCATAAATCTTGAAATCATCCTTATCGCCCACATCTCTCCTTTTTATACTGTTCCTGTCTTTTTTCCCGCCTTTTTCCACACGTCCCATTCTTTTTTCCACACGTTACAATTTCTGCACACGTCTCTCTGTTTTAGACATTTTGCACACGACTTTCTGTTATTTCGACTTTTTTCACATGTGTGATCTTTTCCAACTTAACAATTGGATAAAGAAAAAAACCAGATCACACAAACATTCATTTCCCACTTCCCGCGCATAAAACCCATTCATTATTATCTGGGACTGACCTACGTTTGCCTTCTCAGACCAGTGACTGCCAACTGAACTTTAAATGATACTGCGTTTTGTGTAAAAACGTCTTATTTGCTTTAGAGGTCTGTCATTCTTATATGTAGTATATTATAGCACGTATAAATGCTTAGCGTGGAAATAGTAGGGATAATTTGGAATCATAAATCCTGAAATCATCCTTATCGCCCACATCTCTCCTTTTTATACTGTTCCTGTCTTTTTTCCCGCCTTTTTCCACACGTCCCATTCTTTTTTCCACACGTTACAATTTCTGCACACGTCTCTCTGTTTTAGACATTTTGCACACGACTTTCTGTTATTTCGACTTTTTTCACATGTGTGATCTTTTCCAACTTAACAATTGGATTTAAAAATACCAGATAACACAAACATTTATTTCCCACTTTCCGCGCATAAAACCCATTCATTATTATTATCTGGGACTGACCTACGTTTGCCTTCTCAGAGCAATGACTGCCAACTGAACTTTGAATAATACTGCGTTTTGTGTAAAAACGTCTTATTTGCTTTTGAGGTCTGTCATTCTTATATGTAGCATATTATAGCACGTATAAATGCTTAGCGTGGAAGTAGTAGGGATAATGCTAGCGTGGAAGGCCATGCGGTCACATTTGCACCCCGTTTTCCGCCGATGGGTTTAGTTATATTAAATACTGTGCTTTATTCATTTCTCAGTGAGAGACTTCACTTTACTAGGTCCACCTTTATGAGGTGGGGGTGACCAGTTCTTTTCTTCGCTGCCTTTGCCTTCCCTAACTCAAAGAGCAATCAGGTGCGCATTTACAGCTTGGTAGACTGGAACGCGACGCTACCCAGGTTTCTTTCCTGGAACTCGGTAACTTTGTCGCGAGAGGCAAGCGCTGTTCCCAGTCCGGAACAGGGTAACAGTAAAAACAGGGAGAGACAAAAATACAAAATACAAAACAAAACAAAATCCACATTTGATAGCTATAGCAAAAGAGCTGTCAAAATATCTCACTACTGAAAGAGTTACAATTAATCTATAGAACAGCTTCGGTAGCTATAGCAAAAGAGCTGTTAAAATATTCCACTATTGGCAGAGTTAAAACTAATCTATACATCAACTTCAGAAGCTATAGAACACGATCTGTCAAAATATCCCACTTTTGAAAGAATTTAAACTAATCTATAGAACAACTTCGGTAGCTATAGCAAAAGAGCTGTCAAAATATCTCACTACTGAAAGAGTTACAATTAATCTATAGAACAGCTTCGGTAGCTATAGCAAAAGAGCTGTTTAAATATTCCACTATTGACAGAGTTAAAACTAATTTATAGATCAACTTCAGAAGCTATAGCAAAAGATCTGTCAAAATATCTTACTATTGAAAGAGTTTAAACTAATCTATAGCACAACTTCGGTAGCTATAGCAAAAGAATGTCAACATTACCCATCATCATCATTACCCTTCATTTTCCAAAGAAACATAGGCCTAGCAAATTCACGACAAGTGCTCCTGTCTTGTGCCACCCGCTCTAGATTTTTTCATGTCTTGTTTTTACATCTGTCATTATTTCAGAGTTTTGCTAATCCTTTCTTACGCTAGGGATTCCGAACCCAAATACTACCTTGTAATTACATCAACAGGTTTGCTATTCATCGCCAGCTTCTTCTTCTCATCTAGTGTTTCACTTGCGCCTGACCCATACTGATAATCTTGTTATAAAAAGCAAAACAACCGAATCTATGTAAATAGCTCCAAGCTCCATCATCATCATCATCATCATCAAGTATCATCCCTGGTAGCGTAAGTGATAATGTCTTTCCACACATTCCTGTCTACAGTACTACTGATCAATTCTGTTATTGACCTATTTCCACGTCACGATGTCAAACTGTCCAGAATCCTCTTTGTCGTCCTCTGCCTCTTCTTCCTTCTATTTTTCCTGTTGTCACGATGCACTCCAGCTTCCTCCTTCGCATAGCATGCTTAGTGAAAACAGATGACTTCCTTCCACCTGTGAAATAAGTTTCCCTTACGTTTGACCTCTGTCAGGACATCGTCATGACTTATTTTGGTGTCCATGGTATTTTTTACATTCTTCTGTAAAACCACATCTCTGTGGCATCTAGTGCTTTTCCTACATACACCATAGGGAGGGAAAAGGAATGGAGTGAATGAATTAATTAATTTTAAGAAATTTGTTAATGTTAAGGCTTTGTTGCAAAAATAAATATTACGAACAATTTAACTGCTTTTTTGTGTGTTCTGTTTGTTTGGTTTTTTGTTTTGTTACATTTTCGTTTTCAATAAATGTGGCACATCGCTATGTTCCGAATTAACTATTAAAACAAAATTATGTGCAGCCCTCAGACTGTTAAATGTACTTATTTCTTGCCCTAAGGGACATAAAAAGTGTCCGTGGTTTAGTCCCCCCCCCCCCCCACTTACATCTGCCGTGTTTCCGTCTCACTGGTACCCTCAATTTTTTTCTATAGTCTATAACTTATCACATTATCAGGCTTTATTATTGATGCGTGATGCCATATGATGATGGATGGTATCCGCATGTCTGGTTTTGTGTAGTGTGCAGATGTGTTCAGTCAAACAATGTTCATACAAAAATAACAGGGCAATCCACATAGGACGTCAGTAAACTCACGACGTATAAAGTCAATGATTCTTGTAACAGCCGTTGACGTTTTTCTTCATTATTTATTGTGGACGCCACAGTGACAAAATGGTTACGCGAATATGTAGGCACATCAAACAGTCATTATCACAGCAACATTCAATACAGCAATAGACGGTAGACAGCATTACAATGATGAGTCAGATGCATGTTATATTTCATAGTGCTGTAAATGTAGTCAGGTGAAAAACTCCATCCTTTTCTATAACAGCCAGGAGATAACCAGATGTATGAGATCAGTTCACTCTCCTTAGTCTGACTTCAGCAAGACAGACACGTCTGCCGAAGTATAAATAATGTCCTCAAAAATATCCTCTAGATAATAAAGGTTTTCCAAACCTAGTTCATTTAACAAAGTAGCAAGTAATGGTCCTTGGAACCTGCATCAACCGATGCAGTACAATACAGCGACATGTGAGCTGGGAAAAACATCTCGTGACGACGACTTTCGAAGACAGGCTATGAATCGAAATCGCTCACGACCCAAAATCGATAGAGTTAATGAAAAAGTCAATTTACCTTGCTTTCAGGAAATACACAGAAATATCACGCCTCCCGACATGTGGGAAACACTAGAGGTATTATCTCGAATAAACGAAATATCCATTAAGAGGACTACACATCCCTGACAGAACAAAAAATAGCGGAGATCCCCTCTTCAACGAGGCATCTCTTTCGCCATTCAAATCGCTCACTCCACTAGTGGTGGGCGGAAACCGATCGACCAAAAAACAAGACCAGTCATGCGCAGTCCAGCGCAAAAAGACCACAGCTCAAAACTTAACTGCATTCAATACCAACGCGGGAAGACAAATGCTTACCGAGAAAAGTGACTATAAATTTCAAGCAGTTGTTGCCCTTGCGTTATAAAATAGATATTGTAATAAAACGATGTTGCGAGAATTTATCACGCAACATATCACCACCTCCTCCCGATAAAAAAAAAAATGTGGAACATATTTTTTTTTTTTTTTAAATATCAAAGAGCATGCGATAAGCGGCTCAAAACGCACGAATTATGCGCTGATAATTAATTAAATTGCCTAACATGAGGCTAAATATAGAGTGTCTGGTGAGGATATACCTCAACAGAAAAAATAAATATGTCTCAAAAAATATTCACATCGGGGAGGTGTCACCAACACACATCACGTTAGCATGTAAACACAATATACGTATGCAAGTTACCATAATCATCATTAAACAGCATACTCTAATATTGTCTTTAAAAATGGATGTACAAATCTGATAGGAAAATTTAAATAGTACATTCTTTGACATGTAATGACATAAGTACATAGTAAAGTTAAACTACATGACGATCCAGGACATATGCTCTGGTATTCCGAGGGTAAGTACACAATCTAGAACTCGTCATGCTTGATACTAGTAAGGTAAGTCCTCAGCTCAACAATGACATTCTGAGAAAGTACAAGCAATATAATGCTAATTAATAACTAATATGCTTCATAAGGTACAATACATTATTAATAATTGTGGCTGTTTAGTAAACTAACGGCCCTTATATTAACTACTCAGTCCTCCTCTATCATCTTAAAAAACGAACAGAAGAAGATGACAACAAAGCACGATAGTGTGTACATATAAAGTAAGTACAGATGTGCTAATCTATTGTAGAAATATAGGTGTGTTATGACTCTGTAATATATGGAAATATAGGACAGAAGTATTAGTTGGAGTCATGTGGGCATCTAGACAAAATGTCAGCCATCACATTATCCGCACCACGGATAGCTCGTACCGTGAAGTGAAAAGGTTGAAGAGCTATAGCATATCGAGTGGATCTCGAACTCTTCAAATTCTTAGTCTGAATAGCTGTAAGAGCTTTCTGATCAGTCTCTAGAATGAAATGTGCGCCCAGGAGGAATCTTTGTAGCTTTAGAATTGACCAAACCATCGCTAACAACTCACGGTCTAAAACCGAGTAGTTCCTCTCTGCCGCATTTAGTTTTCTAGAAATGTACATAACAGGATGCAGAGTATTTGCATATTCTTGCATCAGTGCTGCTCCAATCCCAGTGGATGAAGCATCACTCCGAAGAACAAAAGTCCTATCAAGAGTAGGTAATCTTAAGATGGGAGGAGAAGAAAATATATTCTTGATTTGGTCTAGTGAAGATTGGCATTCTTCAGACCAACGGACCAGATTAGGCGAACCTTTCTTCAACAATGTTGAGAGAGGTGCCATGATCGAAGATAAATTTGGAATAAATCTCCCATAAAATTGAATTAAACCTAAGAGACTCCTAACTTGTTTCTTCGTTTTAGGAACAGAGATGTTCAGTATTTTGGAAGTATTGTGGTCTTCTGTCTTCAAGAGACCATGACCAACACGATGACCCAGGAAAGAGATTTCACCAAAACCAACAAAAGCTTTAGAAGGTTTCGCTGTCAAATTATTCTCACGTAGAGTGGACAGTAAGTCATATAACCCTAAATAGTGATCTTCCCAGGTATCACTGAAGAGACAGATGTCATCTAAGTATGCGATGACATCCGAACGATGTGACAGAATTCGACGGATCATGCGAACGAAAGTGGCAGGGGCGTTCATGAGACCAAAAGGCATAACATTCCATTGAAATAGACCCCTAGGTGTAGAAAAAGCAGTAAGAGGTTTGGCATGCTCTGCTAAAGGCACTTGCCAATAACCTTTAGACAAGTCAAGTTTAGTGAAGAATCTAGAATTAGAAAGTCTAATCATTAGTAGATCTTCTAACAAAGGCATCGGTTCAGCATCGAACTTTGTGACCTGATTCAATTTGCGATAATCAACACAAATTCGTATGTTCTTATCCTTCTTCCGGACAATAACCATGGAAGAAGAATATGGTGAAGTCGATGGTTCAATTATATTTAATTGAATCATTTCATCCAATTCCTTTTCCACTTGCGACTGAAAGTGTATAGGAATAGGATAAGGCCTAACCCTAATTGGATTATTGTCGGTAAGAATTATGTCATGTTCTATGACATCTGTGTGTCCAGGAATGTCAGTGAGAACATCCTGAAATGTTTGTAACATCGACGAGACTTGTCGATGTTCGTCACCAGAAAGATTAGGAGAAACAGAAACGTTTTTCCAAGATTCCGTAGAATGTAATGGAACCACTGGAAGGGGAAGGTTAACATCAGAGAAGGTAGATTCCTCATCCTGTATGACAGACAGGGATGAATAATGACCGTGAGGTGCAGGAGCATCATCCGTTGCCTGGAAAATAGGCAGCAAATAGTCCGGACGTTCGTGAAATTCCGAAAGCATGTTTATGTGGAAAGTTTTATGCTTTCCATCAATATCGACCACATAGTCAACATCGGAAATCCGAGAGACTATTGCATACGGACCTTTCCATGCAATAAGAAGTCTATTTTCCCTACTGGGGAGTAGGACGAATGCTTTGTCACCTGGACAAAGTTGTCGTAGACATCTATTCTTGTTAGCAAACTGTCTTGCCTTCTCTTTAGCAATTTCTGATGAAGCAGTTGCTAGCTTACATGCCTCAATGATCTTTTGTCTAAGAGCAATGACATACTCATATGAGGATTGAGTTTCATCGCTAATATCATCGGCAGTGATGAGATCGTGTAATAAAGACATAGGGCCGCGTGGACGCGCGCCAAAGACAAGTTCGAAGGGAGAAAATCCTGTGTGTTCATTAGGGACTTCTCTATAGGCAAAGAGAGCCGCGGGTAAAACCCTGTCCCAATCTTGAGGATGATCTTCAGTTATCTTACCAAGCAAAGTCTTGAGCGTTCTATTCAGACGCTCAACTAACCCATTAGACATAGGATGGTAGATACTACTGAGAGATCGTTCAATATGTAAGGTAGACATTACCTGTGACATAGTGTCAGATATGAGTTGAGTGCCATGGTCTGACAATATTTCTCTGGGGAACCCCAAGCGAGAAAATATCAACCAAAGAGCATCTGCGATATCTGTAGTAGATATGCTCTTAAGAGGAATAGCCTCTGGCCAACGTGTGCACATATCGACACATGTAAGGATAAACTGATGTCCTCTGGCCGACTTGACCTTAAAAGGGCCAATAATATCTATGGCCATTTTCTGAAACGGCCGAATAGGAATGTCAGCAGCCTGGATAGGCGCAGCATGTCGTGGTCCTCTAGATTTGACCTCCTGACATACCTTGCATGATCGGCAGTAAATACGAATGTCCTTATTGACAAAAGGCCAAAAGAAAGCCGCAAGGACTCTCGACTTCGTACGGGAAAAACCCATATGTCCAGCACATTGCGAGTCATGAGCATGTTGTAATATTTGCACTCTCATGCTCTTGGGAACAAGAATTTGCGAATGTGCCGACGTAGTCGAATCTTGTACCATACGTACAAGTACGCCGTTTCTCATTGCAATCCAAGATTTTCTATTTGTATCCTGATTCGGATCACCTTTCTTCGCAAGAACGAAGAATTTTTTTAAAGAAGGATCTTCTTCTTGCAATTTTATGAAAGAGTCACGAGTGATTACTAAGTGACTATCTTGGCTATCAACTTCATTATCACTATTCAGTGAAGTTTCGGGTGTTTGTAGAGCTTGTGCTCTTGTAACTACTGCATTTGTAGCTTGCATGTTATTATCTTCCCAAGCAGCAATCTGCTGTGGGGTACACTCCCTAACTCCGTGAATACGACCAATAATAAGGTCCGCAATAGGATTAGGTAAGAGACAAGCATGCACATCTCCAGTAAAGAAAGGAGTGGCAATGCGAATTACAGCAGTAGGATATTTTTCTAGAGTGCCGCCAAATGTGACACATTTAATAACCCTTCCTGTAGCACAAGATGGATCTACAAGCGATTGTCTAACACCAATAGTGGTGCATCCGGAATCGAAAAGTAGTGAGACCGGAGTATCATTAACAAGACCCTTATGTAGAATTAAAGAACCCCTCCCGTCATGCGCAACAGCAGCAGGAAGAGCGGGAAGTGGGTGACCACAACTCAAAGTAGTTATGGTACCCGGTTCGAATAAAGTACTGCATTGGGGGCATTTGTTTGCTCTCTCAAAGTCAAAAGCAGAACCAGTGACAGCGTCAAAGTTTTTACTATCAACAACATGATTACAGGCTCCCTCAGTTTCCTGTTGTACAGCATTAGCCTGCTGATATCTCTTTTTTTTTGTGTTGAGATCTACCCCGACTATTATTACCTCTGAAGTTATCAGAGTTATTATTATCTCTGCAGTTATTATTGTCTCTATTGTAATTGTTATCCTGGTTCGAATTCCAGTTTCCACGATTACTATCATGTTCACATTGATGCGAACATCTATTTGTTTGGTTCTGAGGTCTTCGGCAGGAATAACCTCTATTACCATATCCTCTTTTGAAATGCTTATAATTATTAGGGTGATAGTAACGAGTACTATCAGGCTGTCTCCAATTCTTCGAAGAAGAATCACCATGAAATTGATTTCCATGATTTTGACAGAAATTACCGCTACTCTTTCTATCAAAATTTTGTTGGAATCTACGAGCAAAGTTTTGGCCATACGGAGCTGCCGAAGCAACTGGTAAACCTTCTTTCACCTTAGAGTTACCCATGGTTATGTGTGGGTGCGCAGTTACGTATTGGCAACAGAAATCTTCCATTTCTTTTATTGTTTTAGGTTTACGTTCATGAAGGAAAGCAAGGAAAGACTCATTGACAGACGACATGACTTTGTCTCTAAGTATTAAGTCCATAAGTCCTTCATAAGTTTTTTCCGTCTTAGATAGTTCAACCCATCGTGAGAAAGTAATGCGTATTCTTGCAATAAACTCGGAGAATTCAACTCCATTTTCAGGTAACATGTTTTTAAATTGTAGACGATAGCCGTCTTCGTTAAGCTGATATTTCTTTAACAAAGCGGCCCTGACAACCTCATAATTGTTCTTGTCAGGTTCATCCACCATATTTAATATACTTAGAGCTTTACCTGTCAGTATCCCTGATAACTGATAAACATATTTTGCTTTGTCTATGTTATGAGCTGTACATGCTTGTTCAAATCTGTCCAGATAGAACATTATGTCATCACTGGAAGGACTAAATGTTGGTAACTTAATCTTAAAAGTATCATTATTAGCCTTACCAGAAGATGAACCCTTGTTTGAATCATTACCATTACTCATGCTCGTCAATTTCAATTTTTCCAACTCTAAAGCTAAGACCTTTTCTTCATGTTCCATTTTTGCTTTCTCTTTCCTCTCATCAGACTCTCTCTGTAATCTTCTTTCCTCAGCCTGAGCCTCTTTTTGAAGTCTTTCATTTTCAGCTTCTTTTTCAAGTCTTTTATTTTCAGCCTCTTTTTCAAGTCTTTTATTTTCAGCCTCTTTTTCAAGTCTTTTATTTTCAGCCTCTTTTTCAAGTCTTTTATTTTCAGCTTCTAGCTGTAGCTGGAGTTTTCTTTCCTCAGCTTCTGATTCCCTTTTTTGTTTTTCCATTTCCATTTGGAATCTTTTTTCATCCACCTGCATCTGCAGTTTCTTTTGTTCAGCTTCCATTGCTTTATCATATCGAGCAGTTGCAAATTCTTCTAACTTATCACCAGTCTTCCCAAGCAATTTACCCTGCTCAATAAAGTGCTCAAATGTAGACATGTTGTCTAACATATGAGTCCAAAACCTGAAATAATTAACTAATTTATTTCAAACCTAAGTGTAACAAGTCTTAATTAAGCACTTGTATATTCACATCACATTATATTATCCCAGTCTCTGTGGGAAACAAGTCTCCAATCAAAGAACTTGTATATGAAATATCAGCACTCAATTCTTGATCATAAGTGCACTTCTCATTCAATAGTGCACGACACTATTCATCATTCATTTATCATCAGTGTAGTAGTAACAGTGCATTAGCATAGCCCATTAACTAATTACTATAACTGTAAACAATGACTATGTAAACACATGCAGAATGTAAACATTGAAAATGTAAACAATGCAAACAATGTAAACAATAACAATGTAAACAATAACAAAGATCAGCAACAATACAAAAACGTTCGCAGAAATCAACTAAAAATAAAGCAGAAATTAATGAAATATCACAAAAAATGTGACGATATCTGCGCTATAATTAAACAAAATACATGACACCACAGTGTATAAACAAAAATGTTGTATGAAACTAAATTATAGACAAGAGTAGGCTAACAAATACAAACAAATCAAAACAAAACTAAAGAATGCGAAATAATAACGAAAACAATATTAAAACATGTCATCACAGCTAACATAAATAGCAACAGAAGTCGCTTAGCAAATTCCAGTATCGGAAATTTGCAAACCCTACAGAAAACGCTCACAATAGACGACCTCTATGACGTGGCATAATCTAACGGAGACACCACCCAACCGAGAACCCGCTGAAATATAAACATATAAATATACAAATAACATATAGACATATAACATATAGAATGAGATGATACACAGAAGACTCAGCAGAAGTATAAGGGCACAGTTTACATACAAACAGGCCACTTAACTTATAGGCTTCCAATCGTCGAACAGCAGAAAAAACGGATGTCAATCAACGTCCTAAAGAGCGAAGCTCCAACGATGATGGCACATCTGAACTGCTTCCACTGCTAACACGATGGTACAAGAGCTTCTGAAATACTGTGTGTTGAGTTGTTTCGGCACTTGACCTTCTAATCCAAAAATAAGTTGATGGAAATCGGTACTTGGCCTTCTTCAGAAAACAACCCGTTTCAACCGGCACTTGACCTTCACAAAAACGACAGCACTGGAACCTTGACAGCAGCAACTTGCTTGACTTGCGTAAAAGATAACAGCAGTCCGAGTTATCCGGCAACATGTAACAACGCCGGGTACTGTCAAATTCTTGTTTCCGTCAAAAAGTTGAAATTTTGACTTTTACCGGGCAACGCCGAGTACTTTGAAAATTTTGAAGATGTTGACTGTATTGAAGAATGTTAATTTCTTGAAGGATGCTGATGAATTCTTGTTGAAAATGAAGTGGGTAAGGGACCCCGTGTTTGCTGGTACCAGAATCAAACCAGCTTATGGCCACCAAATGATGCGTGATGCCATATGATGATGGATGGTATCCGCATGTCTGGTTTTGTGTAGTGTGCAGATGTGTTCAGTCAAACAATGTTCATACAAAAATAACAGGGCAATCCACATAGGACGTCAGTAAACTCACGACGTATAAAGTCAATGATTCTTGTAACAGCCGTTGACGTTTTTCTTCATTATTTATTGTGGACGCCACAGTGACAAAATGGTTACGCGAATATGTAGGCACATCAAACAGTCATTATCACAGCAACATTCAATACAGCAATAGACGGTAGACAGCATTACAATGATGAGTCAGATGCATGTTATATTTCATAGTGCTGTAAATGTAGTCAGGTGAAAAACTCCATCCTTTTCTATAACAGCCAGGAGATAACCAGATGTATGAGATCAGTTCACTCTCCTTAGTCTGACTTCAGCAAGACAGACACGTCTGCCGAAGTATAAATAATGTCCTCAAAAATATCCTCTAGATAATAAAGGTTTTCCAAACCTAGTTCATTTAACAAAGTAGCAAGTAATGGTCCTTGGAACATGCATCAACCGATGCAGTACAATACAGCGACATGTGAGCTGGGAAAACATCTCGTGACGACGACTTTCGAAGACAGGCTATGAATCGAAATCGCTCACGACCCAAAATCGATAGAGTTAATGAAAAGTCAATTTACCTTGCTTTCAGGAAATACACAGAAATATCACGCCTCCCGACATGTGGGAAACACTAGAGGTATTATCTCGAATAAACGAAATATCCATTAAGAGGACTACACATCCCTGACAGAACAAAAAATAGCGGAGATCCCCTCTTCAGCCAGTGTGGGGAACACTAGAGGTATTATCTCGAATAAACGAAATATCCATTAAGAGGACTACACATCCCTGACAGAACAAAAAATAGCGGAGATCCCCTCTTCAACGAGGCATCTCTTTCGCCATTCAAATCGCTCACTCCACTAGTGGTGGGCGGAAACCGATCGACCAAAAAACAAGACCAGTCATGCGCAGTCCAGCGCAAAAAGACCACAGCTCAAAACTTAACTGCATTCAATACCAACGCGGGAAGACAAATGCTTACCGAGAAAAGTGACTATAAATTTCAAGCAGTTGTTGCCCTTGCGTTATAAAATAGATATTGTAATAAAACGATGTTGCGAGAATTTTAACTACAGAAAACTATGCATTAAAATTTAACAAATGACAGGGGTGCGCCGGAAAGCCGGAATTCTCATAAGGGGTACGCGGTTATTGTAAGTTAGAGAAACACTCCTGTATCTATATAGTAATTTCAGTGAACAAGTTATCATTTATACAGTCTCTTCAGGGTTTTATGCCATTCCCATAAAATTCCTACGATGGCTGTTCATCTAAAAACAACAAATGTTTTGTTAAAGTTTCTTTGCCCCACACATTGTGAGAACTTCTTCTTTAACTCTCGGACGTCTACATGGATACTTCAAGAAGCAGTGATAAGCTTGAGGCTGTTGGTATCTCCATGGAGTTTTTTTCTCTCCAGAAATGGTACTGATGATGACGATATGTGCTTTCTCTGTTCCTCATATGTTGGGCATCTTTGAAGAAGACGTTGGGCAGTCATTTTATCAGTGCCACAGTTACACTCATCGGTAGTTCTTATCTTTAACTTGTTGAATAGATGGTATCCCAGTCTGTTGTGGCCCGTGAAGAGGCTGAAGATTCCACTTTGTAAGGTAAATATGCATCAATTTTGTTGTTGCTGCCTGCGTGTTGTGCATCCCATTTGTTCCTATATCTGCTTCTGATAAGACTCTTCGAAAGTTATGCTTGTATTAGGCTAGGTAGCTTTCCACCTCCCTTTGTCATTCTGTTAGCCGCTTCATTGTCAGGGATGTTGCAATAAGACGGGATCCATTGGATCACAACTCTTTTGAATCACATAGTTTGTGAAGTACTACTCTTACATTCTGAGAACCAGGTAAATTAAACGCTACTGTCAGAAGGTGCTGGACAAAAAGAAGAAAAGATCGAGGTGAATATAGACGAAGGCCATAGGTAAGTGCAAGTAAGTGCGGGAAATATGGAAAACACCCAGACACACAACAGTGGAACAAAAGAAGACACTGACGTATGATGGGTCACATGTTTAGAAAGCCAGTTGATAGCATTACAAGGCGGTCTCCTTTCGTGATTCTCCAGACTAAGAGAAAGAGGAAGACCAAACTAAAGTACACGGAGAAGAGAAGTGGAGAAAGACATGGAAGGGATAAAGAAAACATGAAAACACCTTGAACATGGCGGGAAGACGTGGCGTGTTTAGGTTGAGGGTATTTGCTCAACTGGGGAGCTGAAAGGTTTTGATTGATCGATTGAAATATGGAATAGATTTATAGTGAATTAGGCTGGTTTGTGCGGGAAAGATTTGTGTGAATTGGCTGGTTTGTGCGGAAAGATTTGTGTGAATTGGGCTGGTTTGTGCGGAAAAAGACTTGTAGTGAATTGGGGTGGTTTGTGCGGGAAAGATTTGTAGTGAATTGGGCTGGTGTGTGCAGGAAAGATTTGTAATGAATTGGGCTGGTTTGTGCGGGAAAGATTTGTAGTGATTTTGGTTGGTTTGTGCGGGAATAATGTGTAGTGAGATGGGCTGGTATGTGCGGGAAATATTTGTAGTGAATTGAGCTGGTTTGTAAGGGAAAGATTTGTAGTGAATTGGGCTGATTTGTGCGCCAAAGATTTATAGTGACGGGATAGTTTGTGCGGGAAAGATTTGTAATGAATTGGGCTGGTTTGTGCGGGAAAGATTTATAGTGAAGTGGACTGGTTTGTGCAGAAATGATTTATAGTGAATTGGCCTGGCTTGTGCTGGAAAGATCTGGATTGAATTTTCTGTCTGTAAGGGAAAGATTTGGAGTGAATTTATCTGGTTTGTGTGGGAAAGGTTCGTAGTTATTTGAGCTGTTCGCACGGGAAAGATTTTTAGTGAATTGGGCTGGTTTGCACGGAAAAGATCCAAACTGTAGGTGTTGTATGATTTCATTTGGGCTTGAGAAAGGAAGCTCACCCACGATTTACTTTTACTACCATGCCTTTGGCTACTCCTATTTTTGTCAGAGGTGTCTCTGGGAAGGCAAAGAAAGAATAGAACCTGTGCTTATTTTTAGGCACACCCTAAGAGGCGATAATACATAATTGTGCATGTCTAGTAACCCCTATCCAAAACACATTGCTACAGAAAACACCCCTGCAAGAGCGTGTGTTTTGAAGAAGACGTCATTAAGGGTGGATTTTATGCTCCGTGCGGGAGATGATAGTGATTACAAGTTCAGACAGAGAAAAGACGTTTTAGTGATTTTTCTCCATCATCACGAGTAAATATCATCTCTGGAAGAATTTCCTAGAGTGGCAACAGTGTTTCCACTTGGATTTTTCATAGCGAGTACAGCCATTTCTATGAATGGCTCGTATTAACTTAATATATTGTGCTCATGCATTTATCTTAGTTCTCACTTTCTTTCTGTACTGTGTTCGTTTGTTTGTTCCTGATAAAGACAATGTGGTCGTAACGTAGGAAGTTTTTTTTTCTTTTGTCCTCGTGGGGCATACATCAGTGATTTTCATTAACCTTATAAATTTAATTGCTAGTTAAGGTAAATATGTAACGCTTGCTTCGACTCCATAGTTAATGTCGATGTGAAAGACAATTCTAACCCAGTCTGTGTTAAAAATGTGTATATATAACATTGGCTTAGACTCAATTGTTAATGGGGTTGTGAAATATATTTTTAACCCAGGCTGTGGACAAAGCTTTAGATGTAACACTGGATGACTCCAATGTTATTGTGGATCTGAAGGATATTTCTAACCAACAATGGTTCAACCAGGTCACGAAAAACCCATACTCATAGACGTTACGTCACTGGTTTACCGTATCATATGTTAACAGAAGTATTCTGGCGCGTCCAGAAAACTGTCTACCTTATCGTCTGCCGCATGTTTAGAGCATCGTACTGGTTCCCACACAAAAGTATATCTATCTCCATCTTTTCTTTGTTTATTTATTTGAGCAAATGCTCCTTATCGTGGCGCGAAATGCATAATGTAAATATTACAAGCATCCGCTCCTGATTACGAATCTGAAGTACCGACGCCGCGTCAAAGAGTTGTGTGCGTACCAAGGTACAAGGACAACATGGCGGCTGTGATGAGTGGGGAAGAAAAAACAATTTAAAAAAAAACGTAGTGCTCAATCATCAAGGCGTTAAAATTGAGATTAGGTTATGTGGCCGATGAAGTTCTCTTTATCGGCCTGATCTGTATAACATGAGAGTTGCTATTGCAATATCCATATACTCGTGTTGTTATGATTAAAATTCATAACGATTGTGTCTATATAATAGGTAGCTCTACAAGGCTCCTTTTTTGTTTATTTTATACGGTGTCACTTATTAATACGGGAAGTGACGTCATGCCGATATGGTTGGCTGGCACATGTGAAACTAGAGAAGCAGAAGTACTGGGCCTTCTACCATTGTGTGTCATGGCGAGTGGACGCATGTGTTTGAGCTCCTAAATTTAAGTGTCTATCACTGAGTTATTTCATTACTAATACATCAAGATCTTCTGTGAGGTGTATCTAGTTATCTGCATTTACAGGGAGTATAGCTTCTCAGTGTCGAGTGTGAATATATATTAAAAATATTGAGAATAAAAGGACAGCGTTCCAGACATGAACTGACTGCCTAAAGTTATATCGACTACTTCATATTATCCGCCATTGTACGTTGGCCTGAACTGTATTGAATGTGGAGCGGCGTTGCCGTCTTAATAAAAATGTATATCGTCCACGTCGTCCGTTGTGGCTCAAATAATTCGGATTGATGATTGGCTTGTTTCGGTGTCTGTTACGTCTACTACCCTAGAAGTGAACTTGGCGACAGGAACTATCCTGGCACTACAAATTAACATTCTAATATAAAAGACACGAAACACGTGTGTGTGTATATATATATATATATATATATATATATATATATATATATATATATATATATATATATATATATATATATATATATATATATATATATATGTGTGTGTGTGCGTGTGCGTGCGTGCGTGTGCGTGCGTGCGTGTGTGTGTGTGTGTGTGTGTGTGTGTGTGTGTGTGTGTGTGTGTGTGTGTGTGTGAGGTAATAAAAAATGTTTACCCAACAAACACTTGGCCATTGTTGGGGATTTTTCTTTACAAAAATCGTTTGATTTTAATTCTATACTTTTGATTCCACACGTAGAACATAAGTGTCTATTCAGTTTTTATCGCCGAAGTAATTTGGCTCTGCAGTCATACCTAAGTCGACATATCCGTATATCTTGCAGGTTGTGTATGTGGGTCGCGAGGTCATCTGCACAGTCGATGGTCTCCACTTCAACAGCATCTACAACGCCCGTGTGAAGGCTCACAACCACGCTGGCGAAAGCGGCTACAGCGACATCATCTCCCTGCAGACAGCCGAAGGAAGAGATGTGCGGGACCTCTCCAGCTTTGATTGGTACGAGCTGGGAGGCATACTTGAGAGACTATCGAAAGTATGACCAGGGAGTTAGTAGTACATCTTCATTGTTACTGGTTTCAAATAATTTTTTTTTTAAAGTGTAATTATGTTAACACACAGCAACTCTAATTACCTGTGAAAAAAATAGAGCTGTTTCCCACACACACACACACAAATTATGATTATTAATTTACTAAGAGCAGTGAGTCCCAAAACCTGGTAAGTGCACCACTAAGCGTATGCAAAAGACGTTCAAGGGTACGCGGTCTAATTTTGTAATCTACTTTCTCATAATGTTTTGAAACTCCAGAAAATAATTAATTAAAATTATTTAATTTACGAAAAGAGTACGCCAGTAAGACTAAACGCTTATACGGGGTATGGGATTTTCGTAAATGTGGGAAACACTGAGCATTTTAAGACAGTGTGTATATATATATATATATATATATATATATATATTTAATGACAAGTACTGTTTAAGATGTGCTAAGATGAGTTCGTTAACTATGCTGTAGGCATTGTAGAAGCGAAACAAAATCATTTTCCCCGAATCACCAATAACAGAACAGCCAATATTCCTAGCAGTCAGGCCTTCGTCAGAGTATAAGTGACAGCAACGTAGATTAATAGCTTCGCCTTATTATTCATTGTTTTTAAAAATCTATTTCTGTTGTTTTTCATCATTCCTTTCAACATAAGTAAACATTATGCACAAACTACAAAGAAAAAATCACACCATCATAGCGGGTAGACGCTGGAACTTTAGATTGGCCATGTCCTCAAAAGAGACCATGATACCATCTGCAGAACTGTAATGTTATGACTTCAGAAAGAAGGTGAAAGAGAGGCCGACCCAAAACAGTTTGGTGGAGAATTGTGGTGGTCGAGATGGTGGAGAATTGTGGTGGTCGAGATGAAAAGTGTGAACCAGAGTTGGTGCTTCACAAAGAGGACGGTTACCTACCGAGCAAAGAGGCGAGGGTAAGTTGTGCTGCCTTACAAGATGTCATGGTCACTGCTGGCTTTGTCAGTCAGCGGCTAAGTATTCAAAAAGTAAAAGAAGAAGACACATAGGAAATACATTTTAAAACATTGTGTGAGAATCTCCTTAGAATGCCACTGAGTCCGGCTACCATTCCAAACTTGCGACTAAAAAAGATACTCAAGGCGACACCGTTGAAGAAGAGGATGAAACTGTGCAGGAAATATGGTCTGACGCAAGCCACTGCACCACAGATTACACAAAACTGGTAACGACATTTCTCCACCACAAAATAATTGTCACAATGGAAGACCTTGTCTTTGCCATAATCAAAGACTGGTTACCGAAATGTTAGCTGGTTTGTTCTTGTGATTCCCTAAAATTAACCCTGAGTTACTTTTCTTCATTCTTCGGCATTTATTATATTTACAGCGTGATCGCTATTTTGACGAAGGTTACGTTCCGGTGGCACACGCGTAATCTGAGACTCCCGTAAATTGAAATCATTTTCTCCGTAGAAATTCAGTACGTTACCATTAAGGGAATGCTTCTGCAAATAAAAAAAAATGTTTAAAGAGGAAAAAGGGGGAGTAAAAATGGAAGATTAATTTTTGTTTAAATGAAAAAAAGTTATGGAGTCAGTTTTGCAATAGAACGATACACCAGAAACACGGTAAAGCAAAACCACGGGACATTTCGGAGTTAACACTTCGTTAGGCGCAGTCACAAACAGGAGACACAGATAAATATTGATAGGTTGAGAGAAAAAGACACAGGACATTGCAAACACGTGGATAAAAATAGATGAAACACACAAACAAACAAACAAAATTTACATGACCTACTCAGAAAAATGAAAAGAAATAAATAACACAGGAAACACTAGGGAAAAGTGATAATAAATAAGCAAGTAAAAATACAGAACAAGAAAGAAAGAAGTATGAACGCAAAGAATCTAAGAAAGAACAAAAATGCCAAGGAAAAATGAAAGAAGAAGACAATGAACAAATATGAAAGGAATCGTCTGGTATGAGGTAAACATTTCACAATCACGAGTATTATAATCGTCGCAGTAAAAGCTTTTCATTTCAAAGCTTTTGACAAGGACGATTCCGAACATATATATTTTTTTACATCATACCTGGCTATTTAATTACGAGGATTGTAATTGGGGACATTCTGAATTTTCACCTCACACCAGGTAATTTCTTACATAATAGTGCAAGTCTAATCGAAGTTTCCACAGCCAGGGTGGTCTATCATAACAAAATTAATGATATCTTGTCAGAACCGGCTCTACATTGACTGATTGGTGCACCGTGAAAAATAAAATGAACCGTAATAGCTGGACAGTGTTCATTTGTGTTGCTACAGAAGCAGGTGTATATATCGTGTCTTCATTTTGTTTGTTTCATAAACTACAGTTTGACCATGTATATATTATCTAGAAACTATATTAATTTGTGAAGCGTGGATGTTCCACAAGTCCAACTGATTGTGTGAGTGAGTAGAAGCAGATTTATTGCATCAAAGATAACAAGTTGCATTTAAAGAAAGAAAAGATTAAAGCACTCTCAAATGTCAAGTCAGTCCTATTGTATGGCCCTGAAACACGGTGAACAACCAAAAGGCTATATAAACGGGTGCTTGCGTAGGATAGAAGGATTGAAATGGTATGACAAAGTAACAAATGTGGAAGTGATGACAAGAACCAGACAAGTGCCAGTGGAACAAGAGTTTAGAAGAAGACGCTGGCGATGGATAGGACACACATTGAGGAAACCTGTTGATAGCATTACAAGGCAGTCCTTGTTCTATAATCCCCAGGGAAAGGGAGGCAGAGGTAAACCAAAAACACACGGAGAAGAGAACTGGATACAGAAGTAAAAATTATGTAGAAAAAACATGGAAAGATCTTGAGCGGATGGCACAGGACAGGAGGACTTGGCATGTGTTTGTTGAAGGCCTATGCTCCTTGGGGAGCTAAAGAGTATTGATTGATTGATTGCCTGCACAAGACATCCAAAAGCCACTATTTGACATAATAAAACACCGCTAGCTTTGCCATGTTGGCCACATGGAAGGTGGTCGCGTTTAAAAAGGTACTGTCGATGGACAACTGGCAGATGGCAAAGGAACATCCCGGTAACCACAGCTGAAGTTCATATACTCGTATGTGTGCAAAAGAGACATGAAGGTACGGGGCATAAGTCCAGTATCCTGTGTGGACAAAACTGCCGATCGCGCGAAGTGGAGATGCTCCTTACGGCATCGCTTCAGATTGGGTACAGAGAGACTCTTACAACAAGTAGAAGAGAAATGAACACGCCGAAAGGAACAGCAGGCATCACGCAGCTTCAAAGGGGCATCATCCCCACAGTCAGTTATGACTGGAGAACGAACGAACGAACGAACGAACGAACGAACTTTATTTTCGAAGGGTAAAGAATTGGGCGCGCAGGCCCGTCTAACATTCTGCCCTTCCACTCTCATTAATCTTGCATACTATATCCTTTCATTCCCACATGATGCTTTAAGCATTAATTTAAAGGCATGCAACATTATAAAGTTACCATAACAGCATTCATTTACAGTATGCAAGCATAATAATAAAAAAATGAGTAGGGTTTTTTTTTTTGAAACAAACAAGCTAGTAAATGGGGGGAAAAAAGTAATAATAAAATAAAATAAATAAAACAATAAATAAAAATAAATAAATTCTGTATACCGACACTCACTCATGCGGTCAATCCGTCTACAATTAATCTGTATTTTTTGGTATGCGGGTACATTCTCACGACTCACATTTCTAAAGTACAGTATTATGTGGGTACATTCACACATACATTACATTATATAATAATATTTTAAAGTGAATATAATAATGATATTACATGGATATAAAACAAATTATTCACACACAAAAATGAGCGGAAGAGGAAAAGAAATGTTGACCTATGGATGAGATGTTGACAGGCAAATACTGTTTCTATGGGGGTAGATAATCAGTGTTGAGGAAGTGTTTGAAAAGTGCTTTGTTAAAAGAATATTGTGTAGGTAGGCTTTTTAGGTGGTGTGGAAGGCTGTTCCATAAGTAGGCACCAGAGTAGGCTAGACTCTTTTTGAACAGGTCGATCCTAGGTTTGGGCAGACGTAACTGATGTAATCGTTGTCCCTCCCTTCTACTGGTTTGAAACAATGATCTTAGGTACGACGGGGCATTGTTAGATAGAATTGTGTGAGAAGGCTACTGAGGGTAAAGGCAGTCCCATAGCGGATACTGCGGTAGGGGAGTGAAGTGATAGAGACTTCTTACACCGTGAGGTGGGGGTAACAGTTCACTCCCTCGCTGCCTTTTCCTTCCCTAACTCAACAGCAGAGTTAAGTACCCATTTACAGCTGGGTAGGATGGAGCGCGACGCCACAGTGTTTCGAACATGGCACCTTTGCCGCGAGAGGTCAGCACTGTAACCACTCTGGCAATCAGAGGCTCAGGAAGCTGCTGCTATATAAAAAATTTTGTTAAGACTAAACATCATCAGAGCTGTTTATAGTCAAGATTGTAGTCTGGAGCTGTTTATAGTCAAGATTGTAGTCTGGAACTGTTTATAGTCAAGATTGTAGTCTGGAGCTATTTATAGTCAAGATTGTAGTCTGGAGCTGTTTATAGTCAAGATTGTAGTCTGGAGCTGTTTATAGTCAAGATTGTAGTCTGGAGATTTTACAGGAAGCGAAATGTTTTACTCCCCCTACGTCAGAATCAGTTGGGAGTCCAGGTTTATATATCCTTTTATATAGAGGAGCGTTGGAGTTAAACAACACAGACTAGCTCGGGCGTTGGTGTAGCTGGCGAGTCCTTTTTAGGGATTTATGCTAGCAGATAGATAATGTTGGTCCTGTTCAGGAATTAGTATCTATCAACGCTGATCGGGTTAGCAGTCAACATAGTTTACTGTTTTTTTTTTTTTTTTTTGGGGGGGGGGGGGGGGGGATGGTAAATGCGTTCTGCTTTAACCAAATAGGTTGAAAGGAACGCGCCTCGCCAGAAGAAGGCAAAGACCGAACCAAAAAAAAAAAAAAATCCGTTTGTAAGAAGATTATAACAGAGGTTCGCAGATTTGTAAACAACATCCACCCTTCCGTACAAGTTACACAACCACAATATAAATCCGTCAAGTTTGCTAGGCAGGCATAACAATTTTCCCCAAGAAAAACAAATTACCAAATTAAAAACGTGAGACTGACTACTACAATTTGAGAATCACTGCGCCCGAGTATTTGAAATTAGAAGCCTATACTCTGTATAATATGTTGTTACTAGTTTGCTAATAAAGGTATATATATTTATATATTTTTAAAGGTTTAATTCTTCGAACTTAAGTTAGTTTTTAATTGACCCATTAAACCTGTACACTTGACATATGTTACGTGCATATCAAATTTTGTGATAGAAATTCGCGCATATAATGGTTGTTTCGTAATGATCCATTACTTTTAATTCATTAGATGAGTCATCTCTATTGTACCTTCAGTTCTTTTTTGTTTTTATTTAATTTTTTTCAATATGACATCTTATTTTGCTATTTAATTACTGCTAATACGCGTATCACGCTTGATTTGTTTCATGTTCAATTTGAATGGTTTTCCTTTTGTTTCATTTTCTTACCAACGTTTGAACTTTTATTAGCCACACATTTTGATGTTTTTATTTGAATTTTACAGAAAAAATGTTTATGATAATCAAGTGTAAATTGTTTAACTTCCAGACGAAATGTTTACTTCAACTTTTGTTTACAATGTTATAGTTATGTATATTACTTGCAGGCCCTGCCCTTGTATATAACACCATTCATACATAACTAAAATTTGATTAATAAGAGGTGTTGGTATTTCTGGTTGTAAAACAAAAGAATTCTATGTTTTCTTTAATATTATATTCTTACGTATATATAATGTACAGTATAATATACCTGAGTTGTGTGTACTAAAGATGGTTAATATGCTATGATCTTCTTATTTTAAATAGTGGTTTGTCGCAGCATTAGAACTGACATGTATGTCTGTCGCTGCATAGAACTGACACGCGTGTCAGTCTCAATTTAGAACATGTCGCAGCATCAGAACTGGCAGACATGTTTGTCGCTGCAACAGACCTGACTCACATGTCTAGCGCAGCATCAAAAATGACATATTTGCCTGTCTCTGCGCCAGAACTCACATGCATGTCTGTCGCAGCATTAGAACTGATAAAATTGTCTGTCGCAGCATAAGAACGAAAACGCATGTCTGTTGCAGCATCAGAACTGACAAACATGTCTGTCGTAGCATTAGAACTGACAGAATTGTCTGCCACAGCACCAGAACTGAAACACATGTCTGTCGCAGCATCAGTACTGGCACACATGTCTGTCGCAGCATCAGTACTGGCACACATGTCAGTCACAACATCAAAAGTGACACGCAAGCTTCCCTTAAATCTACGGCAGAAAAACTGAGCTGTCTGCATTTAAATCCGCGCAAACTACTCTTTCTCCACTGTTGTCTAAAATTGCTATGTTCTCCATTGGTGACACTCTGCTTATCAAATGTTTTTCGCTGCATCTGTGTTCTTTGAAATAAGAAAATCTTTACAGAACATGACGTATGCTGATCAACAAGAGCCGGCTCCCCGTCAAACAAGTATTTCGGCCATTTACCTTTTGACATAGACTGGGTGATGCGCCAGACAACAGAGGGCAGTCCAAGAGGAATAAGATGGACAACATTTTCTACACTGGAAGATCTGGAATATGCAGATGACATTGCACTACTAGCACATTCACATCAACACATCCAGGAAAAAACGGATAGACTTAACAAGTTTAGCCAGCAGGTGGGCTTGAACATCAATTTAAAGAAGTCTGAGGTCATGACGCTCAATGTGAGCAACCCTGAGCCCATATCAGTAAGGAATCAGCAATTGGTACAGACAGATACCTTCACATACCTAGGAAGCATAGTAACACCAGACGGCGGGGCAGGCAAAGACATCAACATCAGAATGAATAAGGCAAGAACAGCCTTCTTTAGCCTAAACAACATCTGGAAGTCCTGCCAATACAGCACAAGCACAAAATTAAGATTATATCAGAGCTGTGTGCTTTCTGTGCTTCTCTATGGTGCGGAATGCTGGAGAGTTACAGAGAAGGAAATGTCGAAATTGTCCTCCTTTCACACAACATGCCTAAGAAAAATTCACCGAATCTTCTGGCCGAATACCATCACTAACCAAGATCTGCTTACTCGTAGCAAGCAAGAGGACATGCACACACCATCATAGCTGGCAGACGCTGGAGCTGGGTTGGTCATGTCCTCAGAAGAGACCCCGATGCCATCACAAGAACAGCTATGCTTTGGACCCCTGAAGGAAAACGAAAGAGAGGCCGACCAAAAACAACCTGGCGGAGGACTGTGGAGGCTGAGATGCAGGGAATGAACCAGAGTTGGGGCACTGTAAGAAGGATGGCCACCGACCGAGCAAAGTGGAATCAATTTGTTGTTGCCCTACAAGACGCCACTAGGCGTGATGGCCACTGACTGCTTTGACGGTCGGCGGCTAAGGATCAAAGAAGAGAAAGATTTACCGTTTGACATACTAGGGGGCGGGCCTACAACTGTTTACTTTCCTTTCAAATTAGCAGTAATTTTAGGTTTCAGGAGAGGAAAGGTGTGATTGTTACATTTTTAAATTTAAGGGCAAGACTGTGCATTTTTTTTCTCTCCTTTATACATTACAGTTGATTGTGACTTGATAAACCATTGTAATTTAACGATTTTGTCTAAATAAAGTTTAGAGTGAAAATTTGTGACGTTTCTGTATTTGTTTTATCTTTACTCTCTCTCTCTCTCTCGATAGATCGCCTTACCTACCTACCTACTTAACCTAGCTAAAGCTAAGCTAAGCTATCCTAACCTTACCTAACCTAAGCCTAAACACTAACCTAAACCTAACCTGCCTACCTATCTATCTATCTGTCTATCTATCTGTTTCGCTCTGTCTCCTTGCTCAATGAGTCAGTGACCAAAACACACATACGTATATAATTGTACACAACCACTGAATAGACGACACATGTGTACATAAAGACGTATCCGCAGCAGGAGTTACATATAAAAAATAGAAGAAGGAGAATATACACAACACTAAAGAATGGACATGAAATGCTTTTCTCAGTGGTCAGTTGAAAACTTTCAAACAACTTCAAAGTTTAGGTAGAAGTTGGACTAAACGTCGTGAAAGCATAGACAACGCTAAATCCAAGATAATTTTTCTTACAGATTCCCTATTAGTTATAACAGCCTTCTTCTTTGATCCTTAGCCGCCGACCGTCACAGCAGTCAGTGGCCATCATGCCTAGTGGAGTCTTGTAGGGCAACAACAAATTGATTCCACTTTGCTCGGTCGGCGGCCATCCTTGGTACAGTGCCCCAACTCTGGTTCATTCTTTGCATCTCAGCCTCCACAGTCCTCCGCCAGGTTGTTTTTGGTCGGCCTCTCTTTCGTTTTCCTTCAGGGGTCCAAAGCATAGCTGTTCTTGTGATGGCATCGGGGTCTCTTCTGAGGACATGGCCAACCCAGCTCCAGCGTCTGCCAGCTATGATAGTGTGCATGTCCTCTTGCTTGCTCCGAGTAAGTATAACAGCCATAAGATACTAAAAAAATATTTAAACAAACAAATATAACATTACAAAAAACAATGAATTAGACAGCCTGTCAGAAGTACTAATGGAAATCAACAATGCGATAAACAAAGTGAAAGTACAGTGGATTCCTGCCAGCTACAGAAATGGAAATGCGAAAGCAGACAAGAGTTGACAAAGAAACAGGAAGTTAAATTTAAACTGAGACCAGAATAACGTATGAAAATATAAAAGCAATAATAAAAAATGGCTTCAAAATAAAAGGCCGTTGAGAACGGACTGAAACAAATACAAGAGAAGCATACTGTTGTGTAACCCTGACAGTTCATGTTTTCTCGGGATGGACTGACGTAGTATTCACACAACATGGATTGAAGGAATAAATCAGGTCAGGACAATCCAAGGTTTTAATCCACGCAATAAAATGCAACAGAACAAACTGTGTACAGATTATTTCAGGCTTCACTTTCTGACATCATACGTCCGGCATCTTCTGTCATGACCCATGTCATTTATACTGCCCATACTTCAATTGTCGGGCCTGATGTAAACTGTAGATATACTGTGATATCACTGCCGGTGATTGAACTATACTGTTCCCCAAGGATACCCGAGAGGCTACCTTGCCTCGGAATTACACAAATATTGGATAATACGAATAATCAATACTTTAAAATGGATACCTTGTCCTTACACAGGCCCGTCGACGTACTCTCTAACTGACGTCACACTTTTACTCTGACGTCATAATTCACAACGCATTTTACTTCTTCCTTATAGTCGGTGCAGCGATAATTGAGGGAACCCTCTATCGGGGAAACCCGAAGTATTCATTGATGGTGGACAGCTCTTAACATCCACTACTCATTGCCAAGAAGAAATCAAAGTGATAATTTATGCTCATACTGAGAACCGACAACTGCAGACTCAAATATCACCCGTTCAACAAATTACAAATCAGACAGACACGTGTCCATATGAGGAAGACAAATAAATAGTAAAACATAGTATCACGGATTGCCTCCCCTGCTTTGCAGTAGTGGTCCAACAATGGCCAAAACTCAAGAGTATCTAAATGGGTCGTCAATGGTGTTTACCTTCGCACAAGATTACTCTTGGCGGAGATGTAGGTAGAAGTGTAATGGCGCTTCTATCCCAAGGGAGTCTTCACAAGATAATTCAGGTCAAGAACTATGCGGCACAGCGCTGAGCAATGGTTAACTTATATCTGTCCGTCTCCTTTTGTGAATGTAATTTTTTTTTTTTTTTTAAATGTAAAACTTTTGCCTCGTTTTGGCGAGGCGCGTCCCGCCCAACCTAGTCGGTTATATTAGGGCACATGTCCAAATATAAAAGACCCTTAGGTCTTGAGTAATGATTTATATATAACCTTCCTTTTGTGAAGGATTTAAGCAATGGTTTTTAACCCGTTCAAGCCCCCAGTTGAGTTAATTCAGCGAATTCCTCTTATAATGTTATAGCTGTGTTTACAGGTAAATATATATATATATATATATATATATATATATATAATATATATATATATATATATATATATTTATATATATATATATATATATATATATATATATATATATATATATATATATATATATATTCAATATTCTGGTTCATACGTTTGCTTTCATACATATAAAAAACTGAAGCGACTATGATTGTTTAGTTTTAAAACAACATGTAACAATTTTAATAATGAATTAGTCTTTAACAGTTAAAATAAATATGGAAAGATTGGTGAAATTTTGCTGTAAATTCAAGTTTTCATCACTGAGACGTAGGTGAGGATTTATCAAAGTCCGTTTTGCTGGTGCCTTTTTATAAGCACTTAACTTTTATAAGGGAGTCCTGCAGCTGTGGTTTTCGTCACTTCTTGGTGATGAGTGTACTTCTCTCACACGAGTGGCGTGGTAACTTCAATACTTCGAACCGTCTGATAGCGTGTAACCACAAGTAGTCTTGTACCACGAACTTTTGGAAAAATAGACAAACAAATGCCTGCGCTAAGTACACTGAGTTGGAAGCTTAACAGGCGCATCCTCTCGTTGTCCACCCACCAATGTTAATCGCTCAGAAGAATTAAATTCTTGAGTACACAGCGTAGCTCAAGAAAGATGAATAGAAATCACCACTGTTCCTCTGGGTATTAACTGGGAAAATGTGTCTGGACAGCGCGAATAATTATTTGTGCCTGAACTAACATTAACAAGTTACATATATTTCACAAAATGATATGCTACACTTGAGGCACATGTGATGTAATCATCACTCATCACTGCCCCAGTCGGAGTCTGGGGTCACCTCTGCAGTCGGGTTTTCCTCACGACTAGCCAGAAACAATCACCAGCGCCTGCTGTAGTGGTTTATGAATATGTTGCAGGGTGGTGCTCATATAAGGAACTGGGTACGGCACCAAATTAACTTATATGTTACCGCGTTGTTCTGGGGGTAACTAATAGGTTTCCTTTTTCTTATTATTATTCTTTTATTTTGTTTTTATTTCCTACTCCAAGTTTGATCTTGACTGGCTTAAAGTCCGCCAGAGGTCGTTCTTTCTTGGTTTATGTCTTAGGTACGAGTCCGTTCGTTTCTCTAGTTAGATATTATAATTAGGAGATGCTAGTGGTGTGAATATTTCAAACTTGCATTTTCTAATCTGTCCAACTGTTAAGGAAATCATTCAACAGCCTTGTCAGTCAAAAGTGATTTTTATTTGAACAGAAACGAGTAGAATAAATAATCAACAGTCAATGTTACAACATAGGCTCAATCATTCCCATCAAGGTATTTTAATAATCAGTGTGTATGATGTATTTTCCATTTATCACTTCAATCCAGTGTGGTGTATAATATTCCTCCACCTTATCAAATTCCTCTGAGTTCCTAGGTATGATTATCTCAGGGTTAAGTATCTCCTTTGTAGGTATCCTTGCAACCTTTTGTTCATTTAATATCCTTATTGCCTTTGGTTCTTTCATTTACTGCTTCTATTTGTGTTACATATATCATTACGAAATCAAAAACCAGACGAGCTGAGCTGAAATGAAAAAGTGATACAAGACTTGGGTCTACTTACATGGTATAACCACTAAGCTAACATCTGCACATAACTTTTGATATCTCTTCCTGCGTCTGCAGGTACAATTGAAGAATATCGAATCCTAACACATTTCATTGATTGTCTCAATGTGGAAGCAAGACGGTCACAAACGCGTCCTCATGCACTGCTTGACTTCTTCCAACTAACTTTCCAAAAATTATTTCTCAGCCGGCTTAGTAGTGCGCGCTTGCTGGCTACTTTTTTCATTGGTTAAAGTTTTATTCTATTCATTTATTTACTGGTCATTCCTTCATGTTATCTTGTAGGGAGCAAGGCTGTTCCTATCTACGTCACTGCATTTCCATGGTAACTCCCGCCAATTCTAGCGTAGATTATGTCAAACTTGACATAATTACACTTTTCCCCACATCACCCTGCACTCAGTGTGTGTTGGGTTTATTTTTTTTCTTTTTGTAAAAAAATCTTGCTTGCTGGTTTTCTATAACAGTGAATGATAGTTTCTATTATTTAGACTCTAGCACGAATAAGTGCTATCGTGGTAGGTCATACGGCAACAAATATACTATTTTCGTATGTTGAGGTTGCCAGCCTCATATATAAACACTTAGCAAAAAAAATGTTAATTCACATTTGAAAAAGAAATGTTCACAACTTACTGTAGTGGTGTTTGATGGTATTGTATGATGGTGATATTACTAAATGTAATTGTATGAGGCCAGCTGTGAAGGCTCCTGAGATAAAATGTAGTTGTGAATTGTCAGAAGGCCTTTCTTGCTACCACTACGACCTCACACTTAATTTTTTTTTTTAATGAATGTGGCTACGTAAAGTGTCTAGGGTTATGATATGTAGTGTGGTGTAATAGGTTATAGATGTCGTGGAATATTCTAATCCACATATATAAATTATCAAGTAAATATAAAGCCTAATAAATACATATAATAAGGAAAGGAAGTAGAATGGTAAAGAACAGTGCTGTCACAATGACAGTACTCGAAATCCCCTTTGTTTTATGCTTCGTCTGCAAATTGTAACGCTTTCACGTTGATAGTAAAAGCCTACTGTATTATTACCCGCTTTCTTCAATGAAACGTGTGCTGTATTTCTTGGAAAAACATTGAGATACCAAGCTGATCAATGACCTAATTTAAATATTTCATTCATTCCATTTTATACACGGCGTAACTAAAGACAGATGGACTAAAGGATAGAGAGAAGGGAGAGGCATAAAGCCGAACACGTGCAACACAAAACACGCGTCGCGCGATACACAATTACTACTATCACGCGTGTAAGGCCACATGCACTAACTTTTTCAGACGGACAGTGATAAATTCACTACCCTTCCCAGAGTTAGGTTTTAAAAAACCTGGGAAACGCTTATTAGAAAAGATAACATTATATGGGTTTACGTTTGAAAACATTACAGTACCCAGACAGCACATCTTCGAAACAGGAGGTCGAAGAAATTGCATATTTTGAACGCAGCCACTTAGCTCTATTAAATATATATATATTTGGGTTCCTTAGGGTTTGCTGACAAAGAATATGTACAACGTTATGCAAATAGTCTAGGAATTAACAAGTTATAGCCAAAATAAAATGATGGTGCTGTCAGACAACACCCAAAATCAGAATCGCTCAGTGGTAGATTTTTTTACACCACCATTGTACGGGAAATGGGCCACAAGTTACATTTGAACTGATTGGCTGGAATGATATGTAAGGCTAAACACGATTAGTCGGGCTATAAATACTATCTTTGGTTGTTAGGGGAGACGTAGGAAGTTAAAATTTTTTCAAACACTTGTCGAAACGTGGCTCCATTGGCCAGACTCGCTGATATACTCACTTAGGAGCGTTAGTTCGAGACCACTAGTCAAATAAGCTTGATAAAGCAACAGTGCGTTGAAGCCAGCTCATATTTTTGCTAAATAAAAGCCTGGAACATAAGCAGATGGGAATTTGTGCCAGTAGTTGTGCCAGAATTCATTGCTAATCAACGTATCTGTGTTTGTTTCCATGAATTGTGGTAAGCTTGAAACATTCAGTATCTTTTAATGAAAATTGAATGTGAATTGTTAATTTATGCCTGTATATATGTGTAGTTCAGTAGCAAACATGATGTAAAGCCTATAATGCTCCAGGCTGAACAGAAGGTGTCGGAGGAAAGTAAAACTGCATGGAATGGCCAAACAGTACACTGACACCTAGATTATTGATTAGACAGAAATAATGCTGGAAGTGCAGAGGCGTAGTAACCATTAAGGAGGTAAATACTGGTATAAAGTATTTCAGATGAAGCTGACAGTTGGCCTAACGCTCTGAACTCAATGTTTGTGATGTATTGTGCTCAGTGTAAAAAGAGAGTATAAATTAGTTATGAAGTAGAAGGTACATCCTTCTTGTTTTCAGGGACCGTGGTCTTGATGGTATTGAGCAGCACCTGGTCAGAGCTTTGCTGAATCCAGAGTCGGACAGCATACTCCTTGGTCCATTTAGCTATCAGTGAGGTGTCTCCAGAGCCCAGGGGAGAAATCGAGCAGAGGAGTCTTTTCCTGCCGCCATCACGCAAGATAAGCTGATGTGGCCAGCTGAGCTCAAAATTATGTACCCCCAGCTTAAAATGACCTTGTAAAAATAACATTAAGAGGGGAATTAAATTGTTTTAATATCAGGAACTGAGAACATCTCCAATACTAGTCCCAATAAAGACAAACTATTGAAGTCATGATGACAAATACCAACAGAGCTTGAACAAAACAAAACCAGTATTACCTCATATTACTACTTCACAACTGACACACATAGGATACTTTTAATAAGATATGTCATTACCATATTCATATTGATAAATTCTGTACATATAACTTGTAAGTAAAATTGATTGTGATTCCTGGTTCCCTTTGTATTTGAATCAGGACACATATTCATTCATAACAGCAATGAATACATATTGTTATTTGAAAAGTTATCAGTGACTCCTTTAAGATATCCTTTAGAGTGTTATATGTTTGTGAGTGTCACAGTGTTGTCAAGTGTGGTGGAATAAATTAAATTGTTTATCTGTCTGTTGTTGTTATGACTTACACTTCATCATACACATACCCTAGACATACAACGTAGTCATCACACTATTCCAGAATAATTCTGACTGAGATATATATATATATGTGGCAGCAAGTAAGGTTATCTATAATACACTACTCTCATTAGATATAGATACCTTCACAGCTGATCTCAGTCAGTACACTAAGTCCCCCTATAAATATTTATAACATCCCACTTCACCACAATAGATATACCCCAGATATTTAACAAGACTAATAATATTAATAAATGTTAAAATACACTGAACTAACTCACGTGTGTAAAATTTTTTGATAGAATTATATTACATTTATTTTGTTCTGGATCAATTTTTTAGGTTGACCAGAACTTAAAAGGATTTAGAGATTATGAAAGAAATGCATGGAATATTATATCATAAATGCAATAGTGTACATATATATGTACTATACTAGTTAGTTTTATTAAAATGTTCTAGTAGTCATCTACTTGGGAGGATAGTTAATGTTTGTGCTGTTGGGGTGGCCTCATCACACCTGTCTATATTGACTACACAGTGTCCAGAAAATGGTGGGAATTTTTATGGGGGTATTAGTAACTACACAGCGTTGGTGAATGTCCAGCAGACCAGAGGCTCACTCATCTTGTAGTTGTAGCTCTGGTGCTGAAATCAGGTGGTCCCACCTCTCCGTGCTGGCGGGCAATAATGGTGGTCTCTGTCACAAGTACTGCACAGATACACTCGAGTAAAGTCACCAACTGAATAGACACTGCTTTGTTCACAACAGAAACTCACAGCTCTGCAATCAAAGTATGGGCCATGTGTCAAAATCTATTCTCTACCCACGTCTGGACACAACACTGACACAACAACCACATCATACAGACAGGTCAGATCTCTCTGACCAAACAGCACATTTACCATGGTGGTTTTACATCAGATAGATCCTCCCAGACTATAGATTCTGAAAAATATTTATTAGTTTTCTGCCCTAAAAGAGGATAGGTAATATGTTTCATTATTCTCAACACTTGATCTGTCTTGCATAATCCTTGCTGGAGTTTATGTACCTTGTTGGTCCCTAGACCCTGACTAGGGCGGGGGGGTCTAGAGCAAATCCCTACTTGTTTGTAAGGCTAGATTTCGATATGGCAGTATCAAATCACTCGAACATTAAACAATATTCATACAAAGAAATAATTTCAATCTTACCAGATTATGAATAAATAACACAGAAATGCTAGCAAAACTCAGCTGAGCTGCTGGCTATAGTATGGCGTCCCTGAATTTATTTCACTTTCTTTCATATGGAAATCACCACACTTTAAAATCTGTGTCTATCACTGAACAACTATTGAAGAATGGCCCCACTTGCGCTCTGAGCGCTAATAATATGATTGTCTGTGGCCAATCACTGCCTAGGTTTATTTTAAATTCAAATTTCCTACCCTAAAGTCATTTCAGTCATGCTTCAGTCAAGTATGGATGGTTATCTGTTAGTCTGTCCGTCTCTACTTGTGTTTCTACAAAAATGTACTCGATTTTTGAACCAACCTTTCTCTCCCCTCCAAAATTTTGTCGTTAAAAGTTATTTTTAGACACAGCCACCACAATATCCCTTCTCTTCCATACTACGTAGATTTGAACACCTGCGTCTCAAGGTCGTGTTTTTTTTGTACAATTAGCGACACTTTTAGATTCAATACAGTCTGTCGATGATGTGAATAACACTGTCTTTTGTCATTATCTTCAATATTATCTATCCGTCTGTAAAATTAAGAACATATTTGTTCACTGCTCAGAATGGGCCATCCGGCCAGCTAATTTTTATATTCCTAACATTAATATTAAGAAAAAATTACTTTTTAATTTTTGTAATATTTCGAACATCTGCGTTTAGCCGCTGAATTCAAATCAAGGGCTTGGTATCGCAAAAGCGTCCATTCCGTACCTCGTGTCAATTTGGGGGACGTGAATTTTTACTTTCCTCCATCCCCCCCAATTGCGTCTCCTTAGCCTTTCTAGTCTCACGCAATCTTTCCAGTCATATTTTTTCCCTTTTATCCGCCGTTCCCCGCCTGTCTAGCAAGTCAATTTTTATGGAGGGTGATGACCCGCGGTCTGGGCGGTCATGTACATCAGCAGCCTACGCATTATGTTTTTTATCCTTATATGTTATCCTTGGAGGTATTTTACCGTTGTATCTCTGTCAATTTCACTACACTTACCCCAAATTGGGTTATACACAATCTCCTCGCACAGGTTTCGAATGGACATGAGCAATTTCGGTGCATATGCTCTCGAATCAATTTCGTCTGAGAAATTTTGAATCCCTTCTTATGACGGGTGTTCTGCGATACACTTGGCCTGGGAAACTAGTAATTCCTCTTCGACGGGTGTTCTGCGATACAACTGGTCTGGGAAAGTTTCTCTGATGACGGGTGATCCAATTCCTAGGTTTCCACTCTTGATATATAAAGTCCTGGTCACTCAAGTTTTTCAGTTTCTGTATTTATAAAGGCGGGCTTACTTTTTAAGGTTTAAAGTTTCCCAAATACTTCGATCTGTCACTTATAAG
Source organism: Oreohelix idahoensis (assembly GCA_024509875.1). Taxonomy (NCBI): domain Eukaryota; kingdom Metazoa; phylum Mollusca; class Gastropoda; order Stylommatophora; family Oreohelicidae; genus Oreohelix; species Oreohelix idahoensis. The sequence continues at coordinate 207,758 of JAMPIV010007950.1, forward strand.
TATGGAATTCTAGGTCCGATCCTTCTCTTTCTGGGTTTTTTGGGAGTTGCTCGTTTGAAGTTGCGAAGCTGGCTGTTCTGTGTCTCTGAGTTTGCTAGATTTTATTTTCAGTTTCCAGTTCAAATCCCAGATCGTACTTCCCGTCAAACTTTCCAATGAGATTCATTGTATATACCGGCTTTCACTTCAATCCAATCGTAAGCTCTTTTCGTTCTATGTGGGTTGGGGTGTTTAAATTCATAATTTCCCCCGCGTGTTTAAAATATTACATTTAATATCCCCACGCGTGACTTCTTTAAAATAAGACGTAATATCTCCGATGCCATCCTGTGCACTCTCACAAACAAATGTGTGAACTGATTACCTGTCTAAGTGCCTTCCGTCAAGATTGTTTATTCAGACAAATTATCTGTGATCATGATACCGACAGGGGCCAGCGAATGCGATAATCTAATTATCACCCATCGTTCAGGCGGCTTTCTTTGCGTGTTCGTGCGCTATACCGTCTTGGGTAAACACCGTCATCAGCTTTTCACCTGGGGTCAAATGTTGGACCGATACGTTTCAAACGGTGGTCAGACTGAGAGAATAAGATAAACGTATTACCGCTGACCGGTGATAATGACCGGGTATTGTTACGATAATACACCAGTTCACCTGGCGGAACGTAAATACGTTATGGGAGCGGTAAAGCAAAAATTTAAGAGATAAAGAAAGTCCCATAGCAGATACTTCTGTAGTGGAGTGGAGTGTTAGAGATTTCCCCCTACTAATTTCAGCATAGAGCAAAATAATGAATGAAAGAGCAAAATATTGCCAAATAATAAGCGATCGGAGAGAAAAATGAAGAAGAAAAGGGATACTGCCGGAGTGGCTGAAGGTGTGAGAGAGCCACCAAAAGAACACGTACAGACGTTTTGTCACACATGGCCTCTACTAATGTTAACTCCACCAGATGAGCAGATTGACCTTCTCTAACCCATTTGAGAGAAAAACTGTCTAGCGTTGATAGAAGCCTGAAACACACGGCCAACTACATGAGAGAAATAGATGTGGTTATATGACAGCGAACAACGAAGAAGAAGAAAGATAAGCCAACAAAGCATAAACAGCACTGTCGATATTTACGCGAGAGTAATGTCACGCAGGCACGCGCGTGAGCTGAGGTTCGCGTAAACTGAAATCATTTTCTAAATAGAAATCCAATACGTTTTAATTAGAGGAATGTTTCAGCAAAGCATAAAATTTAATAAAACCTTTCAAAAAATCAAAAAAAATCATAGGAAAACGAACATAAAACATAATAAACATGCAATAACAATTCATTATGGCGGTGGAACAAAATACGAGACAGTTATACCAGTGTAGTAGTAATTTTTCTCTTCTCATTTTTTACTAGCTCGTCTTACTTCGAATTCGCGCAAATTGAGATCGCGTAAATCGAGATTGCACTGCACATCTGAATAACGTTTACTCCGCAAAATATATTTTGTTGTTGGCACATGAATCGTGTAGTTTCAAGAATAAGCCAGTTGACACATTAGTCAACATTTAAAGTTAGTTATTAACTGGCACAAGTAGTTAAGTAGCTCAGCTGAGTAGTTTCACTTATGTAACGTTCGCGCTGCTGAATATATCTCCCAGTAATACACGCAACGGAAAACGACCGGTTCAAGTTAATACTATGGTTTGTAACCAAAACAAATTTATTTATTTGTTCTAAGAAGATAAATGTCCCGCTCATGTAATCCCCCGGGGGCCCGTGAAGAGACACTGAAAGAATATGCCTGCCGCACACCCAGGCATGTCGTACAAGGCGACTAACATGAGGCGGCACATGGGGGTAATCAAACCTCATCACGTCAAACAAATATCCCACACCAACTACCACTGCAAGAGCATGTGAATGCTTAGTGAAGACTTCCTGCAAAGGCAACAACTACGGTGGTTACTCCTTGTTTTGTAAGTAGTGCAAATGACAATCATCAAGAAGATTCATGTCGCAACTTATTATGACGACCGACAAAATTGATAGAAAACAAAGAAACAAAGAGAGGTGATACAAGAAAGTTTAACAATGTAACAGGGAACAATTAACAATAATAATTGCCTTTTCCAACGTCTCCTATCAAATTTGCATCCTTTTTATGGGTTTTGGGGGGGGGGGGGTCGGAAATAGGAACTAAATTGCACACCTATGGCAATAAAGCGCATTTCTTCCCAACATGCTTCAATGCGCTGGATACTTTTAAAAATATAAATATTCCTGTCTCTGTTGCTTTTCGGTGGCAACATTTCTGGAATTTCCCCCATTTATATTAAGCAGTTCAGGTACAGCATGAATAAGTGTCTCAAACATTTATTTACATAATTAGCCAGTGAAGCCTCATAACTCATCACAGATGAAGCTTCTAAGCTTTCGTGCCACACTGTTTCCGTGTTTCTGTACTTCTGAAGCGAAATGGAACTGAATGAAATGACCACAGAAGAATTTAGTGCCGTCATCAGAGCATGCAGCAGAAAGAACACAACTAAAATATTTTCCGACAATTTTGGGTGGGTTACTTACTCGTGTGAAGATAACTGACAAAAGTACAGTTGTAGAGCGATGACCGACTGTACTAGAGACATGACGCGTATATTTAAAACGCAGATATGTGTATCATAATGATATTTTAATGTAAAATTGTAACACCAGAACACAAGGTCTTGTACACTGGGAAATGCGCCCTAATATGAAAGACTGACCTTGTGTCTATGTTGAACGGGACGTTTCATCACAACAAGGCAAAAACTATTACGCACAACAACAACAAAGGTAGAAGTGACTATTACATTTACATTTTGAAGCGTTAGTACTTCGTTGAAGAACAAAGTGACAAATGTAAAGGTGCTGTCATGTGCTGGCCTTCTTAGCATGTTTACACTGCTTTGACAGCGCAGATTACGCTGGTTTGACCATGTTCACCACATAGAAGATGGTCGCATCCCGAAAGATATCTTCTACGGACAACTGGCGGATGGCAAAAGAACAGTTAGACGACCGCAGCTGAGGTTCAGTGATATATGCAAGAGAGACATGAGGGCACTGGATATAAATTCAGCAACCTGGGAGGATGAAGCTACTGATCGCATCAGGTGGCGATGCTCTCTATAGCACCACCTCAGATTGGGCAAAAAGAAGCTCTTACAACAAGCAGAAAAGAAAAGATCTTAATGAAAGGTACACGAGGCGCGCGCGCGCTCGCGCACACCCACACAAACACGCACACACGAGGGCTATCATCTGAAGAGTGCATTATCCCCATATTCAGTTATGACTGAAGGAGGTTACCATGTTTTAATGTAGATATCTGACATACAATGGTATTTTGTGGTAGAAGTCCGCATTACAATCACATTTTACAGTAGGATAAGTTCACATTACAATCACATTTTACAGTAGGTTAAGTTCACATTACAATCACATTTTACCGTAGATTAAAATAGATTAAATTTTACAGTAGGATAAGTTCACATTTCAATCACATTTTACAGTAGGATAATTTCACATTACAATCACATTTTACAGTAGGATAATTTCACATTACAATCACATTTTACCGTAGGATAAGGTCACATTACAATCACATTTTACAGTAGGATAAGTTCACATTACAGTCACATTTTACAGTAGAATAAGTTTACATTTCAATCATATTTTACAGTAGAACAAGTTCACATTACAATCTTTATCGTCATTATTTCCCCTTTCATTCACGTCATGGAACATGGAACCACCACTGTACATGATGAGATTGCCAGCACAAGCTCAAATTAGTTCGTCTCTTACGACATGCCTGAGTCACATTACAGTGACACTTTGCTCAAATAGTAAACATTACTATGACACAATGCGGTAGTGGAGAAGTTCATTATCTGTTGCACATGTAGGCCAGCGATTGGCATCCTAAGTGTAAAGTTGTAGGAAAACATTTCGAGCGTCCGATTTGGCAAAGCGGTTAGAGCGCTTTCCTCTCGCGGCACATTTACCGGGTTCCGGGTTCGAATCCTAATAGCGTTATGCTCCAACCTTCACATCTGTAATTGGGTATATGATTCAGCTCTTGAGTTAGGGACGACAAAGGCAGCGAGGAAGGGAGCTGGCCACCATACCTCATGAAAAAGCAGGACCTAATGTGGGAAAGTCTCTAACATTTTACTTCTCTACGGCAGTTTATGCTAAGGGACAACCTTTACTTTTAGGAAGATTTTGCACGATATGAAGGGTAGAGCTTTGATTCGTTTATCATTCAAAGTAAAATGTATCATTATAAGCAATCTTTCAGACCCAGTTCTTTGTCACAGAATTATTGGGTCGATCTTTTTTCCTCTATGGCAGTTTTTAGTTACATTTGTGTGTGTACTAAATTACTTGCATTTCCGCGGTCGGCCCTTTTCTTTTCATTATATCAAGCAGATATTTAGTACTTTCAAAGCATCTTACACTCCTCACAGTGATAAGTCGTCATGTCTGTTTGTTTACTCGTTCATCCCTGCGGGAAAAGGAGACGGATGAGATAATATTAACCGACAGTCATGTTGGAAAATTTCGGATGTGCACGACATCAGGCTACGGATTAGCATTAAAATCGACAAGCGAATTTGTTTAATTGCTGATAAAGCTGATGTGCCTTCCTCGACCAGATGGGTAAACGAAGAATTTTGTTTGCGTAAGCGATGGTAGTTAGATTACTCGCCGGCGCGACACATTTCTTGACAGACAAGAATGATATAATCGTTTCCCGTACACCTTGTTACAAAGATATTACTTTATATGAAAGTAATATGAAGTTATTTGTAAACTTTGCCGAGAGAGGATCGGATGTTTTCATTCCATATTTGGGAGACATGACCTCTGCAATAAATCGCAGAAATTTCCATGAGGAAATAATTTGAATGACCCCACAAAACACGCATGTTTGAAACGATTGGCAGTTCGGAATGAAGGCACAACCCCCCTTCCAATTGGAGCCCTGCTTAACATCGTAACAAACAAATGCGGAGGGAAGACAGGCAATATAACCTCACACTTCAGCCAGAGTAGGACACTGTGAAAATCAACCTCGCGCCAATAAGACCTTGCCAGATTTAAGATTCTGCCATCAATGGTACCTATACCTTGTAGCGGTATGGCAGCTTGCGTACCCTGACAATCCCCAGAGCTATGCCAGTGGGAGTTTTACTCCTGGTAGGTTCAACCAAGCTGGACTGGTCTGTGTGGGTAGGGGTCAGACAAAAGCTGGTACCCTGGTCCTCCAGGTTGGGGGTTTTAGCATAGGGCTGACACCCCTGTCTATGTAAAAAAAAATCGCACGTTACGGAAACAACAATAAATGGAAAAACTTTGCTGCGGGATGGACATTCGGAGTCTGTGGCTCGTATGACTGTCAGTGGTGAAAGCCGAAAGGAAGCCACTGACATGAAAACGGATGTCGTGACCGCAAAACAGGATACAAGAATAGTATTTTGGAATGTCAGGACAATGTACGAGACAGGTAAACTAAGACAGGTCACGGCAGAAATGAGAAACTATAGATTACACATTCTAGGAAGCATAGTAACACCAGACGGTGGGGCAGGCAAAGACATCAACATCAGAATGAATAAGGCAAGAACAGCCTTCTTTAGCCTAAATAACATCTGGAAGTCCTCCCAATACAGCACAAGCACAAAATTAAGATTATACCAGAGCTGCGTGCTTTCTGTGCTTCTCTATGGTGCGGAATGCTGGAGAGTCACAGAGAAGGAAATGTCAAAATTGTCCTCTTTTCACACAACATGCCTAAGAAAAATTCACCGCATTTTTTGGCCGAATACCATCACCAACCAAGATCTGCTTACTCGTAGCAAGCAAGAGGACATGCACACCATCATAGCTGGCAGACGCTGGAGCTGGGTTGGTCATGTCCTCAGAAGAGACCCCGATGCCATCACAAGAACAGCAATGCTTTGGACCCCTGAAGGAAAGCGAAAGAGAGGCCGACCAAAAACAACTTGGCGGAGGACTGTGGAGGCTGAGATGCAAAGAATGAACCAGAGTTGGGGCACTGTACGAAGGATGGCCACCGACCGTGCAAAGTGGAATCAATTTGTTGTTGCCCTACAAGATGCCACTAGGCGTGATGGCCACTGACTGCTTTGACGGTCGGTGGTTAAGGATCGAAGAAGAAGAAGAAGATTTAAGACTAAGATCAGCTTCCATTTATCGGACCGGACTTGTTTGAAATTCTTGAGGACTTAAGAGCCCAGGAAAACACTAACATTACTAACGAGTGTCGTAAATTTTTAAAGATAGGTCAGAAGATATTTATGGTCCCGTCTGAGCAGAGGTGATAGTGGTAAATAAGTGAGGTTAAAGGTATATGAAATAGATTTCACGAGTGAATAGTTTAAGGGTAGAATCTGTCTCTGGATTGAGAAGATACTCTAGTCCAGCCTATCTGTCGTGAAAACGAGTTGTGTAAACCCACTTCTTAGTTAAATCCCTATGTCGATCGCCCAACCAATCAACGCGCAACGTTCACCAGTCTCTGAGACAGAATAAATTACCTGAAGTTACGCCAGGAAAAACTTAAGCCCTGTTTTTTTCGGATGTGGGTCGCGGCCATCTTGTTCACGCAATATGGCGGAAGAAAACTGAATAAAATTAGGCTGTACGGGGCATGAGACGAAACTGCAGGAAACCAATCAGCTTGCCCATCCAGGAACCAACCAAAAGCTTTGCTTAAGCATTCATCTACCTATATAATCGGGCGAGATTTTATGCAAAAGCACGCAACCCGACACGAAGCCAGAGAGACGACCGACTGAATAAGAGGAGCTGTCAACTTTGATTTATAGCTTACCTGGAGTGTATTGACCTGCAGCCTGCTTCACTAAGTCGAGTCAAAACCTGGCCGGTTTAAAAAATCTTAGAGGGTAAATATAATTCACTATAAACTGGTAGGAAAATAGGTACAGCAGGTCTATAATGTTTGTATTTGTTGTGTGTCATTTATAATACCTACACCTGTATATATTTAATATATTTTGGTTCACTATGAATGTATCAGGTTACTGATTGTATCTTGGGGCATTAGGTATAAGGATTGTATTTCCTGATATGGATTGATGAAGACGAAGACTAATAGGACTCATACTTCAATCTATTGTCTCCTATAACTTCAATCTATTATCTCAAACCAACTGAAATATAACCAAAACAGTCCTTGTTAGGACTCAATCTATTGTCTCCTATAACTCAATCTATTGTCTCCTATAACTTCAGTCTATTATCTCAGATAAAACCAACTGCAATATAACCAAAACAGTCCTTGTTAGGACTCAATCTATTGTCTCATCTAACACCAATCTATTGTCTCCTATAACTCCCACCTGATATATCACCAAACAGTCCTCGTCTCATATACTCCTATCATAAGAACATAACAATATTGTTAGGATATATGTTACCAGCTTGTATAGCACTTGTCAGAGAGGGCCTGGTATATTATAGGGGGAAGGAAATGGTTGTATCACACCTAGGTGTACATATTATTGGATGTATTCATGTATTTAATTTAAATTATGGGATGTATTCATGTATTGAATGTATTCATGTATTGTTATTGGATGTATTCATGTATTGAATTTATATTATTGAATGTATCCATGTATTAGTTTATCAGAAAGAATGTTTTGCAAGTAGACACCTGTCTTGTCTCGCTATTGCTAAATCATACTGAGCCATGTTGTCATTCATCCTACATGCAGACACCTGAGACACGCTCATTTCACCCACCCTAGAAATAGGTGGGCTTGAGGACAGAAATTAGCCCCTATTTTTCCTTGTTACAGGTTTTATACGTGTCATCAAACCTGAGGACGTATGTTGAGTCAATCCAGCTGCCTGAAACTTCGCAGGAGGACAGAGATTGTACCTGAGCTACATCTTTAGTCCCCCTCAGTCTTGGGTGGGCTAAAGGAACGATCCACAGCAGGTGGTGTGTCAATCGAACTAAGGAGAACAGAACGTTTTGAGAGATGAGTACACAGTAGTACCATTTCCGTCGGCAATTGTGAGCATTTAAGTCAATGAAGAAAACGTGAATTAGTGCAGCAAGAGACAATAATAAGATCATAGTGGATAAATTATACATAATTAACAGCATAGCTAATAATTGTTATAAACGTAATTAACAGCACAGCTGATACCTGTACTATAATTGAATAACAGCACAGCTGATATAATTTTTGTTCCTATAATTGGAAAACTTGTTGAAATATATTTATATATCTATATTTGTAAATCATTTGTAAACTTACAAATTCATTACATTCCATTTTTCAACATTCACCCTTCAGCACAAGAGTAGATAGTGTTTATACTAAATAAATAATAAGGAAATTGTATTTGAACGGCTTGTCAATTTTATCATTGTTAAGTAAAATCTGTTTCCTTGTTTTTTAAATATCACAGTTAGTTACACAGCAGAGGTGGCACTTTATGTCGGTCTCCTCTCTACTATTGTTTCGAGATCAGATCATTCACAGCCGTAACTAATTTGTGATACCAGTAGTCCTCTCAGACACTGGGACTTCACCATTTTCTGCAGAAATTCTATTTCTGTAATTGTCAGTACTATACTGATCTTAGAGCCAATAAAAACCTCACGCCACACTATCTTTACGACTGTAATTTATTATAAGACAATCCTACTCTCCATACATGTAACATTTACGTTTAACCACTCACACACACACCCAAATATGTGATTACAAGACATACAACCGTGAAAAACTATGGTTACTGGGCATGTGTCTGACCAACACACAAAGTTTAGGTAGTTTGTTGTTTATTATCATTTAAACATCGAATATCAAAAGAATCAAATACATCAAAATTACGTATAGAGAATTAACAGAAAGCCTATGCCCTCCCCTCGGTGAGATGATAAGAACCCAGCCAAGTTAATAACCCCAAAGGTCAAAAGGTTAGCAATAGGTTACTTTATATAGACAGTAAAGTGAGCAAAATTCCTAATACGTGCTACCCCGTAAAGTAAACAATTGTTAAAACCAAATAAGATAGTTTGGTACAAGATACATTAACAAGAAAATATTCAATCTCTCTCTCTCTCTCTCTCTCTTTCTCTCTCTCTCTCTCATACGTGGCTACGTTCTCTCTTTCCTTACCTAATCTGGTGTCATTTCCAGTCATGTATAATTATCCTGGATATAGTTATCGATATTGGTAATGTCAGGTTTCAGTGGCAAACTTGGCCCCAGTCCAGCCTTAACAGTAACTTTATAAAGGTGAACGCCAAGTTTGGTGAGGTAATCCTGGATCGATATTGTTACCTTGACTAGTTAATGCTAAAAGAATCGAGATATAGTGTTCACCGCAAGGAATGGAAAACGAATACTTCTGGTATTTGGACACAGCTAGTTGCTACAAATTGTTACTGATGTTGGTATGCGATTGATTAGATAGATCTTACCGGCTAACTCTGGTGGGTGCCGATTCTGAAATAGCGTGACTCGTCTGGATAAATATCCTCTTGAAAAAAAACGACTATTAGAAGTCGGGAGAACAGTTATTGTTATTTCACCACAATGGGCTGATAAAATGCAAGAAAATATATCTGGGTATTTGGTAAGTCTCGTTAAAATTTTACTTATTAATATGTTCGATCGTCTCTGTGGCCCGTTCTGTTCACAACTGAAACTTGGAGACGCGTCAGCCAACAGAAGACAACTTCACTTCCACTCAGTAAAAAAATCGAGATACGGCCCAAGATACGGCCCCGTAAAAACGCTGGTCGCCGTTGAAGAAGTTGCCTAATGGATATAGGAACATTATAAAACACTTGCTGCTAATAATATCTACAAATATATATATATATATATATATATATATATATATATATATATATATATATATATATATATATATATATATATATATATATATATATATATATTGTGGTGGGGCGCTGTTGAATATATTGTGTGTTCGTTTATTATTCTTTCAGGTAAATTGCTACCCCTGTCCACAGTTGAAGTATATGTTAATTATGTTAATGTATATTTGATTGCTCCGACTGTTATTCATAATAATGCTCGTTACCCTGTTACATCCAGGGTGAAATCTCTCAACGATTATAGTTTTGTTCCATACTCCATAACATACATGCAGGTTCTTTAACTGAATCATTCACCAATGAGGAACCAAAACAGTCTTCTTTATTTGAAACGAATTCGACATCCTTTAATAACTTCTATCCCTTGTAGCATACATAAGCGTTCGTCAAGATTACTCCTTATTTATAAAACCTCATCAATACAGTATTAATCATATTCCAAGAGTATTCATTCCCGTGTACAAACCATATCCTTCAGAAAGGTGAACACTTCGTAATAGGTTCCCACTGGAACTTAAAAGAAAACACAGCCAAAACACAGCTGAAGATAAAATTCAAGCAATGAGTGAAATGTGACCAACATATGAATGCTACGAAAAATATCGCTATAATAATCTAGACATCACAAGTTTTATGAAAAGAATAATGTTCTGTCACAACTTCCTGTACCCAGGACAGATACATAGTTCAATGTATTACTCTCGACAGTGTATCAGCGATTACATTATTATGTCCTTCTATATGGACGACATCGAAGTCATATGCTTGCAACTGCAATGCAAATCTCGTAAATCTTGCACTTGGTGATTTACAGGTTTGGAGATACGTTAACACTCTCTGATCTGTCATTATAGTAAAATGCGTACCTACCACATACTTTTGAAGTTTATTCAAAGTCCATACTATACCCAACAGTTCTCTGTCGAAAATAGAGTATTTGGATTCGGCTTCCGTCAGTTTCCTACTCAAGTAGTAGATCGGATGAAACTTGCCATCAAAACTTTGTCCCAAACACCCGCCTATTGCGTGGAGCGAAGCATCTGTTACAACAGTAAATGATCTTTTTAAATCTGGCAGTCTTAATATTGGATACTGTGAAAAATGAGTCTTAATGTTTAGTAATGCCTGGTTACATTGTTCTGTCCAAACTACTTTGTAAGGCATACCTCTTTTAGTTAGATCAGATAAGACAGCAGTCAAAGACGAGAACCTTGGAATAAACTTGTGGTAAAAATTCACCAATCCTAATAAACTCCGTACTTGCTTCTTTGTAGTTGGGATTGTAAGATCAAGTATGCGTTTTAAATTAGATTCATCAGGTTGTATTACATGTTTGCCAATTTTGTGTCCTAGAAATGAAATTTCCTTGAATCCAATTTCTATTTTGGATGGACGGGCTGTGAGATTGTGTATTCTTAGTGTCTGTAGTAAAGATTGTATACCATTTACATGCTCTTCCCATGTGTCATGAAACATGCAAATGTCATCTATATAAGATATTAGATCAGAACGGCTCCCAAATACTCGACGCACCATCCGTACAAAAGTTGCAGGCGCATTTTTGAGCCCAAAACACATGACATTGTATTGGAACAAACCCTTCGATGTTGCAAATGCCGTCAATGGTTTACATTCTTCGGTCAAAGGGATCTGCCAATACCCTTTTGATAAATCGAATTTGCTAAAGAAAGTAGCGGAAGCTAAATGAGGTAGCAAGTCCTCCAGCAAAGGCATTGGTTCAGAATCTGATATCATGACTTTATTTAGTCGACGGAAATCAATGCATGTACGAATGGATTTGTCTTTCTTCCGTACTGCTACAATCGGAAAACAAAATGGAGAATCTGATGGAGAGATTATACCCATTTTCAACATATTGTCAACCTCGCTATCCACCTGCTCTCTGATATGCAAAGGAATTGCATATGGTCGTAACTTAATCGGAGTGGGATCCGATAATTTTATTTCGTGAGAAATAGTGTTAGTTCGTCCAGGCATATCTGACAATACATCTTCAAAACATTTCAATAGAATGAGAATCTGATTCTTCTGATCTGAAGGTAAATCGTTACAAATTATTACATCCTTCCAAGTTTCAGAGGCTTGGATAAGTACCACAGGAAAATCAAGCGGTACATCCGCGAAACTGGTTGCTACTTCATCAACTAAAGCAATAGATGCTAGGTGCGGAGATTGATTTGTGATAGATTCACAAATATGTTTGAGTGGAAGAGGTCTAGAAATGTACGGTTGTAACATGTTAGTGTGGAATGTTTTTCTTTTTCCCCTAATGTCGATGATGTAATCCACGTCGGTTTTCTTACCCACAACTTTAAAAGGACCTTGCCACGTAACCAACAAATGATCACCTTTAAGTGGCAAGAGAACAAAAACTTCATCGTTAATCGATAATGATGTTAATCGTCTATCACGATTAATACGCGACCGAGTCTTATATTTTGCTAATTCTGATGCTTCAGTCGCGATCTCATATGCGTCCACAATGCATTGACGTAGATCTGTGACATATTGGTGACTAGATTTCGTAACCGTATTATCATCATTTGTTATCACCAAATCATGTAAGATAGACATTGGTCCTCTTGGATTAGCCCCGAAAACTAATTGAAATGGTGAGAATCCGGTTTGACGGTTAGGAACTTCTCTATAAGCAAACAGAACCGCTGGTATCAGCCGGTCCCAATCCTGGGGAAACATTGTTGTTACTTTGCCCAACATCTGCTTTAGTGTAGAATTCCAGCGTTCTACAACTCCGTTTGATTGCGGATTTAATCTGGCACTCAATGTATGACGGATGTGAAGCACATAACAAATTTCTGAGAACATACATGAAGTGAATTTTATGCCATGATCCGACAGAAGCTCTTCCGGAAATCCGATGCGTGAAAATATTGACAATAATGCATCAGTCACCGACATCGTTGTTATGGACTTAACAGGTATGGCTTCAGGCCATCTGGTGCATAGGTGATACAAGTTAAGATGAAGCGGAATCCTCTGGATGATAACACCGGAAGAGGCCCGATTATGTCGACAGCCTTCTTATAAAAAGGTCGCACAGAGATATCTGTGGTCTGTAGGGGTGCAAACTGATGTGCACCCTTACGAGCAACTCCCTGACAAACAGTGCATGATTTACAAAACGTTGCGACGTCCTTATAAACCCCTGGCCAAAAAAAAATGTGCCATCAATCTATAAGCTGTGCTGGCAATCCCCATATAACCGCAAAAGGAACATCATGTGCATTAGATAAAACTAGTGATCGAAATGACGTAGGTACTACAATTTGTCTGAGTACCGAAGAATAATTGTCAAAACACCGTATCAAAATATTGTCATGAAATTGATACCATTGTCTGGCATTATTTGTATGTGTAATAGTTTTAGCCGTAGCTAAAGAGAATAAATGTCCCAAAGAAGAATCATCTTTTTGTTGGTTAATGAATGAATTTTTATCTATGTAATGACTTGTTGTCACGAGTGGGATATTATTGCTATCATTAAGTTCATTTGCTTCTGCAACCAGCTGTGCTTTAGTAGTCACAGCATTGGATAAAGAAAGATATTCTCTCTCCCATGCAGAAATATCATCAGGAGAACATTCTTTTATTCCCTTTATGTTTCCCAAAATCAAGTCACAGCAGGGCTGATTGAGACACATACACGAACTTTTCCCCAGTAGAAGAATGGCGTGGTTATAGTTACGTCGGCCATGGATATACCTCTACCGTGCCTCCGAAAAGTTATGCATTTTAACAGACGTTCCAGATGAAACACGACGGAGGGATTAACGACCTTCTTATCCCGACCGTTGTTGGCATATCCCGTGTCCCTCAAAATTTTAATTTTTTTGAAAGTTTGTTGATGAAAAATCCATTATGTAAAAGTGAGAGTACCAACACCGTCTATAAGACGACAACACTGTAAATAACATGTACCAAATAGCTAAGCCGTGGAGTAAGCTCCAGGCTGAAATAACAGTTCCC
>JAMPIV010007951.1:0-59934 GCA_024509875.1 Oreohelix idahoensis
TCTACATTGCTACGAAATCTCTAAACATTAACATCCACCTGTCCAAAGGGGTTGTACAAAATAAAAACGCCACAGCGTCTGGGCCAAAAATAACCAGCTTCTCCAATGGTTGTTTCCCCCGATGTATGCGGATTCGTTAATTTCAAAACTTCGGTATTATGATTAAAGAGAGCATAATTTTTATGGGGACGCAACAAAGTATTGTTTCACAACCAACGAGAACTTAATGGAAGACAAAATATGAAATAAAAGTCGTACGTCAGATTCATCATCATCATCATCATCATCATCATCATCATCATCATCATCATCATCATCATCATCATCATCATCATCACTTTCATTTGTGCTTCTTACGGAGCATGGATCCACCATTGTAGCTGGTCCCCTTGCAGGAAAGTCTGCATCAAGCTCTCACATTCTTTTGCAGCAGCGGTTCCTGTGGTAATTTGTTTACAGGATGAGGTTTTCAACCCCATGAACAACCACATATGAGGTTGTCAACCCCATGAACAACCTCATATGAGGTTGTCGACCCCATGAACAACCTCACATGAGGTTGTCGACCCCATGAAAAACCTCACATGAGGTTGTCGACCCCATGAACAACCTCATATGAGGTTGTCGACCCCATGAACAACCTCATATGAGGTTTTCAACCCCATGAACAATCTCATATGAGGTTGTCGACCCCATGAACAACCTCATATGAGGTTTTCAACCCCATGAACAACCTCATATGAGGTTGTCGACCCCGTGAACAACCCCATATGAGGTTTTCAACCCCATGAACAACCTCATATGAGGTTGTCGACCCCATGAACAACCTCATATGAGGTTGTGAATCCCATGAACAACCTCATATGAGGCGCCCCTTGTACAATATTAATTAGGGTGCAGTACCCCTATTCTTCCTTTGTCTCTTCAGAGACGACACCCTGCCCCCCGGGTACTACACGGGGCGAGCTACATGAAATAGGCACTTTTAATTATATAACTACAGGTCAGTGGCAACAGGAACATTCTCAAGCAACTTCAGAGCAGACGCAGAGGCCTTGAAAACTGCAGCAGAGGTCCTAATGACAGAGGAAAGCACAGAGAGACAAGCTGCTTTATTTACAGATGCGCTGTCAGTAATTGCAACACGGAAGAGCTAGAACAATGCAGATCTGGTGTAACCGGCCTGGTTACATTACCATGAATGGCCCTAGGTGCCCATATACCGTATGTGAAATATAATTAGGTGATTGCATAGTTTATCAGATTGTTAGGATGATTGCAGTATGATATGATTTCACACAAAATCTTGTTCTTGGCGATGAGGTTAAAACCCTTGTCAATATACTGTAGACCACAGTATAATAAATGTCTTGAGATTCTCGAAGACTGGGCCGGACTTTTGTGACAGTCTGGGTGAGCGCCTGGTTGCTACATCCCCATATACAATCACGTCCTTGTGCTATGGCTCTCTAGATGCAACTAACTAAGAAAATATACTCTTTTACTAATCTCATAAGCGGTATAGGGCTTGCCGACTTAGAGCTTTTTTCATTGGTTATACAAATTGTAAAGATTTATTTCATTAGCTACAACTATCGTTACCTACTTATCATAGAATTTACATAAACTCATGCAAATGAGGTGACGTAGTCCTCTAGTTAGCGTTGCTGTCAGCGTTGCTGGGCAACTCCCGCCAAAACTTATAGTTAAGGGAACACAGAACAAGTTTTATTCTTCGATTTCTATGATGCATGTAGTAATTTATTCTGTCTTTTTTTATTACGTTAACGTGGGTTACTAGCGTTAGCGTAGGCCATCCGGTCACACTGGATAACCTAAGAGTAGTACTCCACAAACTGAGCCACCAATTCAAACGAATTGTAGTACAGTGGATCCCATCTCATTGCAATATCTCCGGCAATGAAGGAGCTGACAGACTGTCAAAGGAAGGTGGAAAGCTACTACAGCCTGATACAAGATTTTTTTTTTTAATGTGGCCATCACCAGTACCTTTCCTGAAAAAGCTCTATGGAGATAGTGTCGTAATTTTTTTCTGAGAGAGTTCTAGTGGATATTGGTCCCTTTAGAGTGTAGAATGATAGAGAAAGCTCTGTGGGAATAAGGATTTAGGAAAGTCAGGTAGTAGATTCACAAGTGCTGGGCTGCTTGCGAATAGTCTACTACTGGGAACATAAACAGATTAGGGATGAGCCCACTCTCCCGTTGAACAGGTGCTAAAGTCATAGATACTGGGCCAGAAGGCGCACCGGAAACCACAGTATCACGCAACTCGCTTTTTTTGTCTATGGAGAGTACACCGTCAAATAAATCTCGTAATGGTGCTCGCCCTGTGGAGCTCCACCAGGCAGGTGCAGTGCCGGGCTCTGAGCCTCGACAGAGCCCACCCTCAGCTACTGGAGGACCCTCTAGACCGTCTTGTGGAGTCAGCAGACGGCGGAGGAGAACTACTGACCAAAACAAAACAGAAAAAGAGAAACCCAGAGTGCCACTTGTCATGATGCACTGGAATGCAGAGGGAGTGAACAGCAAGCAGGCTGGATACAGCAAAAAGACAGAGCTGGAAAACATCTTGTATGAGAAGCCAGTCAGTGTTTGCTGTATCCAAGAGACTCACTTGAAAGCAGATCAAACCTTTAAAATAAGGGGATATCAATGCTTCAGATCCGACAGAAAAGATAGACGAAAAGGAGGAGTACTTACTCTTGTAAGGAATAACATTCCTGCACACGAAAGGAAAACCTTCATGGATGGAGCAGAATATCAGCTGTTGCAGATAAAGGTAGACAAGATGGAAATAGAACTCCTGAACTATTACTGTCCGAACAACAAACCCCTGAGTCTCAGCTCTATACAGGTACCAGCCACCAACTTTATAGCAGTTGGAGACTTTAATAGCCACTCCCAGAGCTGGGGCTATAACCATCTGGATCACAGAGGTGAAGAGGTTGAAACTTGGCAAGATGATCGCTCCCTAATCCTAGTCAATAATGCCACAGATACTCCTACCTTCTACTCCAGAGGATGGCACACAACTTCAACACCAGATCTTGCCTTCTCCACACCAGATATAGCTGGATCTATTAGTAGAGAAGTAGGAGACCAACTAGGGGGGGGAAGCGACCATCGCCCAATCTTTCTTACTGTCCAGAGTGCAACTCTCAGTACAGGCCCAGCCATTACAAGATGGAACTACAAAAAAGCCAACTGGGGTTTATTCAGGCATCAGGTGAACACGCTGCTGTCTACCCTCAAGGTACAGGACAGAGACATTAATGAAGTGGTAAAAGACTTCAACAGATGCATACTACAAGCTGCAAAAGAAACCATTCCCAAAGGATGCCGGCGTAACTACATACCATACTGGTCCAGCACACTCCAAGAACGTCAGGAAGCTATGGACAGGGCTAGAAAGGACGCAGAGTCTCAGCCTTCACTTGAAACTCACAACAAATGGAAAAAGGCTGTGGCAGAGTTTCAGAGAACAAAGCTAGAAGAAAAACGGAAAAGCTGGAGAACTAAAACGGCATCGCTGAACCTTGAGAAAGACGGCAGGAAACTTTGGAGATTAGTCAAGTCTCTAAATGAAGAGCGTTCCTCACCTAGGCAGACTATCACATTGGATGAAGGTGGCAAACTTTTCAGAGGAAAACAAGCTGCAGACTTGTTTGCTAGAAGATACAGTTCAGAAAGCAACTTACCCATTAACATAGATCATCAGAGAGAGATAAGAAAAGAAATACTGGCAACCATGGGACAGACAGATACTCCTGCCCCAATGAGGGAACCCATCACACTAGGAGAACTACAGAAGGCTATTTCCAAGCTTAAGTTTCAAAAGTCACCCGGCCCAGACAAAATCAGCAACGAAATGCTAGTAAATCTGAGCACAGCAGCAAAGACAAAACTGCTTGAGATATTCAACCACAGCTGGTTGAAAGGAACGGTACCCCAAGTATGGAGAGAAGCCATCACAATACCCATACTAAAAAAACGGAAATGTAAGACCGAGGCTGCAAGTTACCGGCCAATCAGTCTCACAAGCTGTGTTGGGAAGACTATGGAGCGAATAGTCAACCACAGATTGAAATGGTATTTAGAGTCTGAGCAGATCCTGGTGCCGGAACAAGCTGGATTTAGAGAATGCTACAGTATAGAAGACCAAGTTACTTATTTGTCTCAAGCAATAGAAGATGCCTTCCAGGAGAAGAAAAAAGGTCCTAACGATCTGGGTCGACTTCAAGCAGGCCTTTGACAAGGTGTGGAAAGATGGCCTCATTGCAAAACTTAGGAGAAGTGGAATCCAAGGCAACATGATGAAATGGATCCAGTCATACTTACATAACAGGAGAACTAGAGTCACTCTTGACGGTCTGCAGAGCAGAAAAGTGTTGCTCCATCAGGGGGTACCTCAAGGAGGAGTAATTTCCCCAACACTCTTCCTTGTTTACATCAATGACCTGGTGAAAGATCTCCCGGCAGGAGTTAAAGCTGCCTTATATGCAGATGACCTAGTACTCTGGTGCGCTGATGAAAATGTCACCACAGCAAATTATAGAATGCAGCGGGCAGCAGACATGCTAGTGTCATGGGCAGAGAAATGGCTTATCACAATAAACACAGACAAAACCTCCACAACACTGTTCTCCCTCGCCCCCAAGGACAAACCAGCTAACATACACCTAGGGACAACCGTGATCAAGGAAGAAAGCTACCCCACCTATCTTGGGTGACATTTGACCAAAGGCTTACATGGAATAAGCATATTGAAAATGCAGAAGGAAAGGCCCGAAGACGACTAGGCATACTCAGAAAATTAGCAGGTACCAACTGGGGAGCAAATGAACGAAATCTAAAGAAGATTTATAATGGAGTAATAAGACCACACTTAGAGTTTAGCTCAGCAGCATGGTCATCAGCTGCTAACTCACATCTGCAGTCTTTGGACAAGGTGCAAAATCAAGCTCCAGGCTCATTACAGGAGCCATGAAAACTACACCAATAACAGAGATGCAGAAGGTTGCTGGATTACAGACATTGTCCCATAGAAGAGACACAAAAACCATGATCCAGATGGAAAAGTACAACAGTATGCCAACGCACCCAATGAAGGCAAGACTAGATGATCTGGCATTGGGACGTCTAAAGCGTAGCAGCTTTGTGCATCGGGGAAAAGACTTATAAGACAGCATCAAGAAGACCTATCCATGAAGACAACACCACTAAAGCCCACCCTATACCCTGTACCATGGGAGCAGGCCAGCAGTGCCCTCCAAATTAATACATCAGTCAGTGGTCTCACAAGTGGATGTGAGTATAATGATCTGCAAAAACGAACTGCTACATTGAGTATGATCCAAGAAAGCTATCCCGATCAATCATGGATACATGCCTATACAGATGGATCAGCAACTAATGCTGTTAGGAAAGGAGGTGCCGGTATCTTTATCTCATATCCTGACAACCACTATGAGACTAGGCACATTCCCACTGGTAAATTCTGTTCCAACTATACAGCTGAGGTTCAAGCTCTAGAGCAAGCTGCAAATATGATTTATAACACCAACTCTGACTGCCACCAGGTAGTCATCCTCACAGATGCACTGTCTGTCCTGCAAGCTCTCAAGGGTGGTAAACTCCCGCATCTGAAAAATGAACTAAACAAGGTAGCTGCCAAAAAGAGAACCATACTTCAGTGGGTACCATCTCATTGTGGTATACCCGGAAATGAAAAGGCAGATAAACTTGCAAAAAAGGGAGGAGAATGTGAACAAGAAGATAATGAAGTCACATACTTTGAGAAAAAGAGAGCTATCCAGACTATCAGAAGAGAACAGAACCAACCCAAAGACGACTATCACACTCTCGACCGGCAGGGACAGATAACTATTTTTCGACTCAGGACAGGGCATAACAAACTGAATAAACACATGCACAAGCTACGATTGTCTGCTTCACCACTATGCGCATGTGGATTAAACGAACAAACTGCTGAGCATGTTCTACAGGACTGCCCTCTGTATGACCAGTTAAGAAAGATATACTGGCCCAATGACTCAACACTAAACTCAAAGCTATATGGAGTTAAAGAGGAACTTCAAACAACAGTCGAATTCATCATGAGAACTCGTCTGACGGTGTAATCATCAAAGATGCGATCGCAAGAAGAAGAAGAAGACAAGTGCTGGGAAGAGTAAGGACAGTCTCGGTTTACGACAATAATTGACTTTCAAAACTACTCCTACCACTCTTCTGAGCAAACAATTGTTTGTCAGTTCCAGTCACTCAGGCGCACTCACCGATTTGGTGATTCTGACGCTCAACGTACATGAATACGGACTACAATAACAAATATGGGAAATGTTTGATTTGGGCCAGCCGACACCAATGCTAATAAAGTTTTACTACTTTTATTATCATAAAAATCAAGTCACAAATAATTATCAATTTACAGTCAGAAATCAAAGGTTACAGAATACAAATATGACAAGGGGGAGGAGGGTTTTGAGGATAAGTATCCCATACACCTTTTCCTGCTTGTATTTACTAACAGAAAAGACCCCGTCCAAAAGACAAGGGGGGGGGGGGGGGGGGGTGATGATGATCAGAGATAGGCAATTTAACCCAATGGTAAATTTATTACTTTGAGGCAATGGGGTTACAGTGATAAGGGGGTAGAGGAAAAGCTAGGGTTCTCAAATGTTTTCCTTTATCCAACAAATTTTACGGGAGGGGGAAATGAACACAGTTAAACAATCCTGCTAGGAGAAATCCCGTACAATGAATACAGTACACCTTAATACTAGGTCGAACTAATTATAAGGGTAAAAAAAGATTAAATCTCCTTTCATTCAAAAACACGCCTGGCTGGCCAGCACACAGGCACACACACACAGACTTACCAAATGGTGAATTCTGGCACTTCCTAGGAATTTTACAACAGCAGATAATACCGTAGAACAATGGAAATTGTCTTTTTATTTCTTCTGTGTCAGGCCCCAGATTTATCGAGGTGGGCTGGTAGCTAATAGTCTCAAAAAATCGCCAGACGGTGAAGCGTAAAGGCTACTGTTTTTTTTGGGATAAAAAATTCCTAATGAATGGCACAGGCACTTGGCTAAGTGTGAGGTATGGTGTGGTTTCTAAGATGGGCACAGCTAGTGGAGATAACTTTCTTTTGCCGTAATGTCACAACTACAAAACACTGAGATAGGGGCTTCTTGGGGGGGGGGGGGGGGGAGGGGGGGGGGGTTAAAAAATCCACTGAATATACTTGACAGACAGTGTTCAGGTAAATCTATGTTCTTCTTCACAAAAAGAGAGCATGAGTAGAATATTGCTACTGGCGACTGTTCTGCTTCCAGTTTTAACGACTTTATGAATTAGTATTTTAAAAGTGTTTCTTGGGTGGCTTTGTTCTCAGTTAAATTCAGAGGAGCGAGACCCGCAACAGGTCGCCACAAGTTTAGCTTTAAAAAATTGCATATGTCACTGGAGTAATCGAACTGGGTCGGCAAGGCTGTATATATATTCTATTGTTGCGTAATGGCTGCTTAAATGCTGTCTAATTGCTGGGATGCGAGGTTCGAAAGATCAATTCGTCTGCACAGTAAAGAATTCACTCCAATAGCCAACAATTTAGATGAAATCTAGCAGGAGTTTAACTATATGCTAGTGAATCTTAGAATGCTGTCATAACGAATGATAAAGTTGCCCTTTTCAGATTCTGTATATATCTAACGGGAATGATAGTTAAATGGGTCGTGTGAAAATTTCGCGCCTCTTCAGATCCCAGGGAAAGTCGAAGTTATTTAGCCGCCATGCTAACCGCGATGGCCCGACTGGCTTCCGATCTTCGTTCGTCTCAGGCTGCTCGCGCGAGGATGTGAAATTTCTGCGAGACTAGCCTCGTTCGCGGTGAGTTTCCTGATTCCTCAGATCGTATCCGCTACGCTGAGCGCTCCGTCTCTCCCGTTCCATAGTCTTTCGGGCAAGCCTACCGGTTGCCACAGAGGTGCGAAATCTGCAAGAAACTTTATTCTGTCCGCTCGTGTCCATCTTGCGAACGGTTCAGTGTTCGCACGGAGATGCTAAATTTCTGCTTCTCTGTTCTGGGGATCGTCTTTGACTGCTTTGATCATAGCCGCTACTATTCGTTGATGAAAAGTTACAACAATACTGATGTTCAGGGGTTCTAATGTTATGAAAAGCTAAAGTCCCTTTAATCATCCATCAAATCAGGGAAAATTCACTTGTCAAACTAGACATACGTCACAATCGTCCCCACTTTTAGACATGAAACCATTTTTCATGTTTCCTTCTTGACAATGGAGGTAACCTGATTGGTGACTTTCGGATGAGTGGTATCTTCAGTTTGCTCTTCTTCCTCTGTAGACCAGTTTCTACTTAAGAAGTCAGCTCCGACATTCTGTTTTCATGGAATATATTCCAGTTTGAAGGAATAAACGCTCAATAATAATGCCCAGCGCATAATCCTTGCGTTGAATTCCTTATGTGCACCAAGGAAAGCTAATGGAGCATGGTCGGTTTGTACTGTGAAAGAAGTACCATACAGGAACTCATGATGGCGTCTGATGTCATGAATCATAGCGAGACATTCTCTTTCAACGACAATGTAGTTGCGTTCATCCTTGTTCAGTTTCCGACTGCCGTAAGCTACTGGGAATAGCATATTCGGGTCACTGTCGTCGGCTTGGAACAATGTTGACCCGATGCCCTGACCTGACGCGTCCACTCTCAGTACGAAAGGTTTCTTAAGGTCCGGTAACCTTAGAATGGGGTATGCCGACAACTGTCCTTTCAAAGTGCTGTATGCATGTTCGCACTTTTGATCCCACATGACCTTATCAGGACAACCTTTCTTGGTGAGGTCAGTGTGACAGACGAACTCAGCCGACCCTGAATGACCCTGAAGTGTTGGATGATATAGTACGACCTTCGTAGCGACCCCTTGGATAACATCAGTGCCCCCGAATTTTGTAACCTTTCGTCAAACGGGATTTTTTTTTCACCTGGACTCATTAGCTATGCAACCGATCCACACGTTTGCTGATTAATATGTGGACAGTTTATCTATCGTTCATTCTGGTCATCGCATTGATTTAAGGAGAGATTAAATCACGCCCATGGACATCTCTTGAGCATTCATATGCAGTATTTTCATTAACTTTGCCCAGAGGGGGCGGCGCCAGAATCAAACAGATAGTAGCGACCACGATCAAAGACACGGACTGGGGGATTTCAGGAAAGACTAGCGCCACGATCAAAGACAGTTGTGGTCCCTGAAACGAGCGACGCAAGTTCCTGCAGGTATTTCGCATCTCGGTGTTAAACACAGAACCGATCGCAGCAGCGAGCGGAGATACGAAGACCAGGGGCGGCATCTCTCTTTATTCTATCGGTCAGATCCCCAAAAGTGTCCGGAGATCTAAAAAGGTGTCAATTTTCTCATGTCCCACTCATCGTGCAATTAAATTAGGTATATACAGACCACGTAGAAATACACTTTATCACTCGTTGGCCAGACCTTTACAGAAGCACTAGCTATATTTGAAATCTTGCTAGATTATCCCCTGGATTCTTATATATATTTGCAGTGAATTCTATTTCTGTGCAAAACGGTAAAATATATATTGTGTAAAGTGATCAGTGGTCTAGTTCATTCATTCTATTTCACTGGATTTTGTGTTAATTTAAATCTATTAAATTAAACCATCTCAATAGTTCCAGTTGTAAATGTAATGATATATCTGCTATATTATTTCCAAAAAAGATTATAGAGGCTGAAATGATTTAATTAACTTTTAAAGTCGCGAAGTAATTTATAAGTAATAAATTTAGTTAAGTCCTATATTTATAGATGTGTGTTTTAACCATTAGAACTCGCGCAGTCGTTTATTAAATACATAATTAAATACGCGAAATATTAATATATTATATATAATATATATATATATATATATATATATATATATATATATATATATATATATATATATATATATATATATATATATATTCATAAATAGTCTTAACGGGAGATTCATCGCGCTTTAGAATGTTATTTGATTTTTCGGTATATTACATGTCTTTTTTCTTTCATATAGAGTGATCGTAACCTTTGCGATCCCAGCAATAAAGAAATCATCTTAAAAAACTTCCAGACATATTGATGAAACATTTTTTTAATTTAATCTTGTGGCGGTTCGATGCGACCTAGCTATCATAATTACATGAAAGAAAGCTTACCCAAGACTATTTAAAGAACAATCATCATATTAAAATTACAAATCTGAAAGATAAACTGGAAGTTGAACCGTGCCAGTAGCGATACTTGATTTACTGCCCTACTGTGAGAGAGTACATATTTTCCTGAACTGTGACGACTTAAGTTTTTCCTCACTGGATTAATAAACTTTCCGGTCAGTTACTATCATCACGCATTGAAGGAATTTTACCCTAGCGGAAGATTAAAGAGACCACTTCATTTTCACCCCTGTGTCGAACTGTGTCAGTGCCATCCCATAGACTCCTTTTATATAATAAAACACAATAACTCTTAGGCTTCAAGTCCGGCGATAAGTGAGAATAGTTGCTATCAGCAAACCTCGCAACATCTGGGGCGGGAAACGGAAGTACCAGACCTTTTCAGATACCAAGAATGTAATTGCTGTTTATATAATTCTATGGATTGTCTGATGCTGTAATCGGTAAGTGTGTGAATATATGAGTGTGGATCCTCACGCGCGTGTATGAATGACAGGAAATTTATTCTCTTTTTGTAACCATTTTGTTAACTTGCTTACCTGGTAATATATTTTTCTGTATACCCTGCATTGTTCCTTTAAGTGGGATAGTTGATAAACTCTGTTTTAACCCCCCCCCCCCCTTTTCATTTGCTTAGTAAAGGGAAGAACCATTGGGAATGTGGTGAAAAATTCGTATACCCATATATAAATTATAACATAAATGTAAAGCCGAACGAAATAATACAATAGAAAGAAAGAAGAATGGTGAAAGACCAGTGCTTTCCCAATAGCGCTTCCGTTTTATAACGCCATAATGACTGAACAAGAGACCCTCCTTTTTCTATTTCGTCTGCATAAACTCTACGCAAAAGCCTACACGCGAATCACAGTCGTTTCTAAAAATAAAACTGGTACTGTATTTCTTAGAAGACCTTGATAGGCACACTGCATAATGACCTAGATACAAATACTACATTAATGAAATTATACACACAAAGTTGACCTAAAAAGACAGACGGGCTATGCAGAGACGAGAAAGGATAGACGGAGCGAAGCAATAATACTACGTCGTCTCGCGATTAAAAAGTGAACGCCAATCACACGCGAAATGCATGAAGGCCTGATTTTTTCAAATAAACAGTGATAAAAAACACTAACGAAACGAGGTTAGGTTTTGAAAACAGGTTTAAAGTCTTATTGGGAAACCTGACATTCTACTGTTTTATGTCTAAGCTCCTGACATTAGTCTGACAGTACAGAAGACATCCCATAGTATGGAAGTGAACAGGTGGTAACAGCAAAGTCACGACTATCATAGAAAAATACATATTTTGAACGAAGCCACTTAGCCCCATTAAACTTATATATTCTTGTACCTTAGGACTTGCTGACAAAGAATATGTTATGTGTTATGCAAATAGTCTATTAATTAACAAATTATAGCCAAAATACTACAGTGGGGTTGACTGACAGCACAAGATCATATCTGCTTATTTTTTTTAATGGCATGTTTGGAAAACACTGCTTTGGGGGAAATGAGGCCGACAAGTTAGATACGATTTGATTGGCTGTAGTAAAATGTAAGGCGAAACCTTATTGGTCTAACTGCAAATACAAATATTGTTGTTAATGGCAACATATAGGATGGATAGTTTTTTTTCAAAGGCTCATGTAAACATGGCCTGATTGGTTAGAACGTTAGATATGGTCAAATAGAAGCGTCAGTTCACTGCCATTTTTGAAAATAAATTCTATGAAAATCAAGTGCGTTGAGAGCAGGCTAAGAATTTTCTAATAAAAGGAAAAGCCTGGACAAAGGCAGATCAAAATTGTGCCAGAATTCATCGCCAGTCAACGTTACTTGTTTAATATTTCCTTGAATTGTGGGACCGTGGTACTGATGTTAATATAGCAGCACATGGTCTGAGCCTTGCTTGATCCAGAACTCTGGCAGCAGACTCCTTGCCCAAGATATCGGCCATTGTGGGTTTTTCTAGCAAACTAAGAAGCAAGCGAGCAGAGGATACAGTTTTCCTGCAGCCGCTATATTGAGCTAAGAATGTTTCAGCACGAGCAGCTCACCCTTGTATAACCCACCTCAATTGACTTACATAAATAGTCCAAGAGGGACAGTAATTGTTTTAAAAAGTAAAAGAATATGTGAATCCTTTAATATTATTTCCACCAGTAACAAACACATGAAGTCGTGATGACAACCAACAACCTAGCTCAAACAGCCAGTATTGCCTCATAATACTACCTCACAACATTACACTCATATTATAATAATATTATATGTCGGGACAAAGATCCTTTGTATAAAGTTTTGTACATAAACATTGTGTTTACATTTGATTGTGATTCCTGATTCACTGTGTAGTAGGATCAGGATATCTATTTATTGAAAAAAAATTCAATACATTTGTTAAAATATAACCCTTGACTTAATAAGATAATCTTTAGAGTGTTAGTTGTTTGTGACTGTCATATTGTTGTCAATTTGTTGATGATCTTAACTTAGATGTTTATCTGTCTGTTGGTTGTTGTGAATTACACTACATCACTATCATAACCCTAGACATTATACGTAGTCATCACTAAATTCAAGAATAAGTCTGATTGAGGTCTAAATGTGGTAGCAAGTAAGGTCATCTGTAACACACCACACTTATTAGATACAGATACCTTCACAGCTGATCTCAGTCAGTACACTAAGTCCCCTATAACTATATTATATAATCCCAACTTACCACAGGGAAGAACAGGATTTTCTACCACCCATACCTAATTTTTAAACACTTCTTTCAGAGTAATTAACTTCACTGTTAGGTTAACGTACCTATGTTCCTTATAACTATCTATCTTTGGACTGGGTTTATCTTTGTCTAATAAGCAGGACGGGCGTAGTCGATACCAATCTTCTTCACCCCCTCCCTACCTTGTTATTTGCATTTTTCTGTACTTATGATAATTTTTTGCTGTAAACACATGATTATTGTAGTGATTGTTTTTTTAACTTTAATAAACAACATAAACTTAATGGTTACTGTGTTGGAATACCCACAGCCCAAAATTTCCCCTATTTGTTTAAGATAGTTGTATCCACGTCGTCTGTGTGTTTGAAGCACCAAATCGGTGTGAGAGCAGGTGTGTGTCTGGAAACTGGCAAATAATTGTTTGACCAGGAGAGCCTGAAGAGTAGATTGAGAGAAACGATTTGTCGTAAATAAGTCTGTCTTTACTCTCCTCCAGCACTCTGTGAAGCAACTATTTACTCTCTACATTTCTATCACTGAGCTGTTCACCATCATTCTACACTCTAAATCGGACCACTATTTCTAAGACTCTTTCTCTCAGAATTAATTTACGACAGTCAGTCAGAGGTGCCGTGAGTCCGTTGAAGTTCTGGATGTATTTCTGATAGAAGGCACATAGTGATAGAAATGACCTGATGTCTTTCTTTGTTCGGGGTCTTTTTGCTGCAACTATTTTCTCCACGTTTTTCTTAACAGGTGTGGCGAGAGGTTTTATTTGGCTCTTGGATCAGTATAGTACTGACAATTACAGAAATAGAATTTCTGCAGAAAATGGTGAAGTCCCAGTGTCTGAGAGGACTACTGGTATCACAAATTAGTTACGGCTGTGAATGATCTGATCTCGAAACAATAGTATAGAGGAGACCGACATAAAGCGCCACCTCTGCTGTGTAACTAATGGTGATATTAAACAAAGCAAGGAAACAGATTTTTACTTAACAATGATAAAATTGACAAGTCGTTCAAAATACAATTTCCTTATATTTTATTTAGTATATATACACTATCTACTCTTGTGCTGAAAGGTGAATGTTGCAAAAAAAAAATGGAATGAAATGAATTGGTAAGTTTACATATGATTTACAAATATTTATATTTATAAATATTACAACACGTTTTCCAATTATAGGAACAAAAATTATATCAGCTGTGCTGTTAATTAAGGATATAACGTTTATCAGCTATGCTGTTATTTACGTATAATTTATCCACTATGATCTTATTATTGTCTCTTGCTACGCTAATTCACGTTTTCTTCATTGACAGTTCTATGCTCACAATGCCGACAGAAATGGTACTAATGTGTATTCATCTCTCTTAAGTCTGTTCTTCTTTGTTTGGTTCACACCACCGGCAGAGTATCGTTCCTTTAGCCCACCCAAGACTGAGGGGACCAAAGATGTAGAGTCTGGTCAACCTCTATGCTCCTGCAGAGTTCCAGGCAGCGGAATTGACTCGAACATACGACCTCAGGTTTTTAGGACACAATTAAACCTGTAACAAAGCAAAAATAGGGGCTAATTTCTGTCCTCAAGCCCACCTATTTCTAGTGTGAGTGAAATGAGCGTGTCTCCGATGTATGCATGTGGGATGAATGACAACATGGCTCAGTATGATTTAGCAATAGCGAGACAAGACAGGTGTCTACTTGCAAAACATTCTTTCTGATAAACTAATACATGGATACATTCAATAATATAGATTCAATACATGAATACATTTTATACATGAATACATCCCATAATATAAATCAATACATGAATAAATCCAATAATATGTACACCTAGGTGTGATACAACAATGTCCTTCCCCCTATACTATATCACGCCCTCTCTGACAATAGCTGGTAACATATATCCTAACAATATTGTTATGTTCTTATGATAGGAGTATATGAGATGAGGACTGGTTGGTGATATATCAGGTTGGAGTTATAGGAGACAATAGATTGGAGTTAGATGCGACAATAGATTGAGTCCTGACAAGGACTGTTTTGGTTATATTGGAGTTGGTCTTATCTGAGACAATAGATTGAGTTATAGAAGACAATAGATTGAGTTAGGTGCGAAAATAGATTGAGTCCTGACAAGGACTGTTTTGGTTATATTGCAGTTGGTCTTATCTGAGACAATAGATTGAGTTATAGGAGACAATAGATTGAGTCCTAACAAGGACTGTTTTGGTTATATTTACAGTTTGGAATTATCAGAGACTTCGTCTATTCAATCATAATAGGAAATACAATCATTATACTTAATTCCCCCCAAGATACAATCAGTAACCTGATAGGTAGTATAAATGACACACAACAAATACCAACGGTTATCGTAAAAATATTTACCCTCCTAAGATTTTAAACTGGCCAGGTTTTGACGCGACTTAGTGAAGTAGGTTGCAGGTCGATGCCCTCAGGTAAGTTACCATAAATCAAGGTGACAGCTTCTCCCTCTTCAGTCTGTATCTCTGGCGTCAAGTTCGGGGTTGCGTGGTTAGCATAAAATCCGCCCGATTATATAGTCAAGTAACTACTTGAGGAAAGCTTTCGGTTGGTTCCTGGCGGAGCAAGTTGATTGGTTTCCTCCGGTTTTGTACCTGGTCTCATACAGCCTAATTTTATTGAGTTTTCATCGGCCATCTTGCGTGAACAAGATGGCCGTTAATTTATTCTGTCTCAGAGACTGGTGAACGTTGATCGTTGATTGGTTGAAGCAAATCTGTATCTCGACATAGTGATTAACAAAGTAGTGGGTTACACTTCGTTTCACGACATAGCCCCCTCCTTTCCTAGCTGTGACTTGTCATAGCTGACGTGTAAACCCCTGCTGTGGTTAATCCTTTTGCGTCTGTCCTTCCAGAGTACTAGGGTGTCGACTTAAAAAATCAGCTCCTACATTGTCTCTTCCCGGAATGTAATTCACGGTAAAGGAATAAGGCGCAAGAAGCAGACTCCACCTTAACAATCTCGAATTTAGTTTTTTAGATGCAGCCAAGAATGTTAAAGGTTGGTGATCGCTTTGGACAATGAAGTGTGTCCCATACAGATAAGGTGAAAATTTGTTGATGGACCAAATTAGAGCTAAACATTCCTTCTCTATGGTCGAGTAGTTCAACTCAGCTGCATTCAGCTTCCTACTGGCGTAGGCGACTGGTAAAAGTTTCTCCGGCTGGGCTTTTGATTTCTGCAAGAGAGTTGCACCAATACCTATACTGCTAGCGTCCGTTCTTAATACAAATTCCTGTGTGATATCGGGTAGTGTAAGGATGGGTTTGCTGGTGAGTTTTGCTTTTAGCTCTGTGTAAGCTTTTTCACAATCAGCATTCCATTGGATTTTGTCAGGCTGTCCTTTCTTCGTTAAGTTAGTTAATGGTGCACACAGAGAGTTAAAATGGGGTATGTACTTCTGATAGAACCCACATAAAGACACGAATGATCTCACATCTTTCTTCGTTTGAGGTCTGGGTGCCTTCTTTAGCTTCTCTATATTCTTTGGGTCAGGAGACATATGACCTGTAGAAATAGTGTGACCTAAGAATTCCAACTCCTTACAACCGATATAGCACTTGGTTGGACGTGCAGTCAATCCAGTTTCTCTCAGTCTGTCAAAACAACATGGAGAGCGCTACTATATGCTCTTCAAATGTGTTTGTAGCAACAAGAATGTCATCCATAAAGTTAGTGATATGGGGATTTTGTAGAGGTTCCAATAATTTCCTCATCATTCTTGAAAAGATACTTGGAGCATTTTTCAGCCCAAAGGGTAGTACATTAAACTCGTAGTGTCCGTCTGATGTACTGAATGCCAGCATTTTCCTAACTTCTGGTTTCACTGGTATTTGGTAGTATCCCTTGCTTAGATCTACCTTCGATAAATACCTAGCCTTACTCAGTGTAGAGAACAGCTGGTTGGTGTCAGGTAATGGGTCCACCTGAGATTCTGTGATCGCATTAAGCTTCCGGTAGTCAATACATAACCTGTGTTCACCACTCGGTTTTCTCAATAGCACCACACTTGAGCTATAGGGAGAGTCTGACTTCGAGATAATTTTCTCCTTCAACAGATAATCAACTTCCTCCCTTAGTGCTTGGGCTTTCGCATAGGGTATAGGGTATGTTCTCATGCATACTGGGGTAGGGTCGGTAACCTTCATGTCGTACTCTAACAGATTCGTCCGACCTGGCTTATCTGTGAGCACATCAGCATGGGTTTCCAACACTTTCTGAACCCTCTTCTTCTGCTCTGGAGTTAAATGTTCACTAATATTTACTTGAACATAATCCTCTGTAGTTGTGAGTGGATACTCCATAGAGTGAAGTGGTTCACCGTGCATTTCTGTTGCAATGGCTAGGGTCATAATATGTGCAACTTCTGATGATTCCTTGTCATAGTATTTTTTAAGAAGATTGACATGATATACCTTCTCCTTTCCTTTCTTGTCAATCTTATAATTGGTCCTGGAAAGTTTCTCCAGTATGACATAGGGTCCCTGCCATCCAATCTGCAATTTATTATTGCTGCTTGGCAACAGTAATAACACCTTTTCACCCACCTCCAGTTCCCTATCCTTTGATTTTTTGTTGTAGTACGCAGCATGCTTCCTCCTGGCCTGTCTTAAGTTATCATTGGGCAGTTTCCAACCTGCTTTCAATCGAGATGTCAACTCGTTGACGTACTGGTATGCGGAAGTCACTGTTTCCTCTGCCTTTTCATCAGTCCATGTCCGCAGCAATGCTTCCAGTGGACCTTTTATTGTCTTCCAAACAACAATGTAGCTGGAGCCAATCCTCAGTTGAGTTTGTGGGGTACTTCCCTATATGCAAATAGTGCAGCGGGTAAGTATGTATCCCAAGTATCAGGTTTTTCACTCGCCAGCTTTCTAAGGATTGAAATTAGCGTACCATTGAACCGCTCTACTTGACCGTTCCCTTGGGCATGGTAGGGACTACAATGATAGTGCCTGGCTTGAAATATCCTGAATACTTCTTGTGTTAGCTTTCCCTTAAACTGAGACCCATTGTCAGTCAATATCTGATGCGGGAAACCTAATCGGGTAAATATTGTCAACAGGGCCTCTGCCACGTGCTTTGAATCTATAGCTGACATGGCCACTGCTTCTCCCCACATAGAGCAAGTATCAACCAAGGTTAAGATGTAAGCATTTCTCTTCTTGGTCCTAGTGAGGGGTCCAACAATATCTACTGCAACACGTTCAAAAGGGGTTCCCATAATAGGCATTTCTCCCAGTGTTGCTGGTGCAGTCCTATGCTTAGGAGCTACTCTTTGGCATTCTGGACAAGATCTTACATATCTTTTTATGTCCTCTGTAATTCCTGGCCAGAAGTAGTGACAGGCTATCCTTTGTCCAGTGGCCCCTATTCCCATATGTCCACTGAAGGGTATAGCATGTCCTAGCGTCATAACCTTCTCCCTGTAAGATTTTGGCACTACAAGCTGTCCATGCCCTTTAGGTCCTGTTCCAGCTTTTCTGTATAGTAGGCCATTCTTCATATACAAGTCTCCTTTCTCTGGAGGGTTATGGGCTTTAGGCAATTTGCCAAAACAAGGCTTCAATGTGCTGTCTGCTGCTTGAGCCTTTTTCATCTCTTCTGGATGAGTATTGATAGGATTCTCCTCCATTTTCCTGGAGCTTTCCCTGGTCTGGACTGTTGCCATAACTACAGGTTTTATAGGTTCTCCAAGGAAAACATACCTACACCCCAAAATCAAAGGGTAAATAGGGTCGTCCATCACTGCTGCTTTGATTTCTCCTTCCACATAGCGAGAACTTATGTTGATTCGAGCTATGGGTAGTGTCATGGTTCTTGCTCCCTTGATCGGTCCTCTGATTTCCACTGTTTCTGTGGTTATCTGGTCAGGACTCACTAAAGAAGAGCACACAACTGAATCAAAGTCCAATCCTGTGTCATATAAACACAGTACTTGAGTACCATTCACGGTCACTTCCTCACAGACAGGGGGATGATGGAAGTCTTTCTGACTTACTGCCATTTCCTTCCTTCCCTGATTCCCTGTTGTAAGACATGCAGCATGATGAGGAGGATTCTTCCTTCTGCAGTCCGCAGTATTGTGGTTACTCATTAGACAAGTTTTACACCACTTTCCTTCCTTCCGGTAAGGTGTCTTATCCGATCTTAGAGGGTTTTTGTCCTTTTGGTCAAATCTTTGTTTGTTCCTTGTGGCATGGTCCTTTTGTTCATATTTGGTATAGTTTTGTGATGATTTGAAGTTTTCACCCTGCTTCTTCTTATTTCCTAATAATTCTGCCTGAGCTGCTTGATATCTCTCAGCAACAGTTACAATATCTCCCAATCTCTCTGCTCCTTGTTCCATGATAAACTTCCTCATTTCTTGAGGCATGGACTCTTTCACTTGCTCCATCATTATCATTTCTTTCAGGTCCTGACACTTTCCTAAACTACTCCATTTTTCCAAATAGGTTTCCAATCTAGCAGAGAACTGGTGATAGTTTTCTCCTGGAAGAAGTTTAGCTGTTCGGAATTTCTTTCTATATGATTCTGAGTTCTTTTCATATCTCACAAGCAGTGCCTGTTTCAGGATTTCATAATCTTCCTGGTCATCTCTTGAGAGCTTCAAATATACATCGTAGGCAACACCTCTCAATCCCTGAGATAGTTTAAGACTCCACTTTTCTTTCACTAAGCCATAGGTAGTGGCAAGTCTTTCGTATCTATCCAGGTACGACTCAATGGCGTCTTCTTTCTCAACAAATGGGTCCAGATGAAAAATTCATGGCCCCACTTGAGGTGCTCTGGCTGGAGCTACTCTCAGAGTGAGGTGAGCTCCCACCATTATTGCCAGTATTTGCCTGAATTTCAAGCTCTTTTAATCTCAACTGATGGTCTCTCTCTGCTTGTAATTTCCTTTCCTCAGCTTCAATTTTCTTTGCCTCATTTTCAGCCTCCCATTTCTTGGCTTCCATTTCTAATCTTTTGTCTTCTCTCTCAGCTTCTGCTTGCAACCGCCTTTCCTCAGCCTCAAATTTCTTTGCTTCTCTATCAGCCTCTAATTTCCTTGCTTCAGTCTCTAATTGCAACTTTCTTTCTTCCCTATCCATGTGTTTGTCCACTTCTGTTGTGACATACTGAGTAAGAGCATCACCTGTCATATTTAATTCCTTACCCATCTGCATGACCGCAGTCCTGAACTTCACTAGATCAGCCATGGCGTTACTTAGAGAGGGTATGTAAATTTACTATAACCAAATTATTGTAATTAAAATTAATTACTTTAAATGAACAAAAAATTTCCGTGCAACTTTGTGAGCATCAACTATTTACTGAGTACTAAATGGTACTCCTCCTAAGAAAATATTGTTTTAAAAATCCTAAAATAGAATTTTTTTCAAAAATAAAAATGTATTTTCTTATGTTACCTATGGGTGGCACAAGATAGAGTGTAGATAGATGAATAGACTAAGTATGGCTCAAGATATACAGAAATATCCCAGGAACGAGCCCCCAGTGTGGCGAGAGGTTTTATTTGGCTCTTGGATCAGTATAGTACTGACAATTACAGAAATAGAATTTCTGCAGAAAATGGTGAAGTCCCAGTGTCTGAGAGGACTACTGGTATCACAAATTAGTTACGGCTGTGAATGATCTGATCTCGAAACAATAGTATAGAGCAGAGACCGACATAAAGCGCCACCTCTGCTGTGTAACTAATGTGATATTAAACAAAGCAAGGAAACAGATTTTTACTTAACAATGATAAAATTGACAAGTCGTTCAAATACAATTTCCTTATATTTTATTTAGTATATATACACTATCTACTCTTGTGCTGAAAGGTGAATGTTGCAAAAAAAATGGAATGAAATGAATTGGTAAGTTTACATATGATTTACAAATATTTATATTTATAAATATTACAACACGTTTTTCCAATTATAGGAACAAAAATTATATCAGCTGTGCTGTTAATTAAGGATATAACGTTTATCAGCTATGCTGTTATTTACGTATAATTTATCCACTATGATCTTATTATTGTCTCTTGCTACGCTAATTCACGTTTTCTTCATTGACAGTTCTATGCTCACAATGCCGACAGAAATGGTACTAATGTGTACTCATCTCTCTTAAGTCTGTTCTTCTTGTTTGGTTCACACCACCGGCAGAGTATCGTTCCTTTAGCCCACCCAAGACTGAGGGGGACCAAAGATGTAGAGTCTGGTCAACCTCTATGCTCCTGCGGAGTTCCAGGCAGCGGGATTGACTCGAACATACGACCTCAGGTTTTTAGGACACAATTAAACCTGTAACAAAGCAAAAATAGGGGCTAATTTCTGTCCTCAAGCCCACCTATTTCTAGTGTGAGTGAAATGAGCGTGTCTCCGATGTATGCATGTGGGATGAATGACAACATGGCTCAGTATGATTTAGCAATAGCGAGACAAGACAGGTGTCTACTTGCAAAACATTCTTTCTGATAAACTAATACATGGATACATTCAATAATATAGATTCAATACATGAATACATTTTATACATGAATACATCCCATAATATAAATCAATACATGAATAAATCCAATAATATGTACACCTAGGTGTGATACAACAATGTCCTTCCCCCTATACTATATCACGCCCTCTCTGACAATAGCTGGTAACATATATCCTAACAATATTGTTATGTTCTTATGATAGGAGTATATGAGATGAGGACTGGTTGGTGATATATCAGGTTGGAGTTATAGGAGACAATAGATTGGAGTTAGATGCGACAATAGATTGAGTCCTGACAAGGACTGTTTTGGGTTATATTGGAGTTGGTCTTATCTGAGAAAATAGATTGAGTTATAGAAGACAATAGATTGAGTTAGATGCGACAATAGATTGAGTCCTGACAAGGACTGTTTTGGTTATATTGCAGTTGGTCTTATCTGAGACAATAGATTGAGTTATAGGAGACAATAGATTGAGTCCTAACAAGGACTGTTTTGGTTATATTTACAGTTTGGAATTATACTTAATTCCCCCCAAGATACAATCAGTAACCTGATAGGTAGTATAAATGACACACAACAAATACCAACGGTTATCGTAAAAATATTTACCCTCCTAAGATTTTAAACTGGCCAGGTTTTGACGCGACTTAGTGAAGTAGGTTGCAGGTCGATGCCCTCAGGTAAGTTACCATAAATCAAGGTGACAGCTTCTCCCTCTTCAGTCTGTATCTCTGGCGTCAAGTTCGGGGTTGCGTGGTTAGCATAAAATCCGCCCGATTATATAGTCAAGTAACTACTTGAGGAAAGCTTTCGGTTGGTTCCTGGCGGAGCAAGTTGATTGGTTTCCTCCGGTTTTGTACCTGGTCTCATACAGCCTAATTTTATTCAGTTTTCATCGGCCATCTTGCGTGAACAAGATGGCCGTTAATTTATTCTGTCTCAGAGACTGGTGAACGTTGATCGTTGATTGGTTGAAGCAAATCTGTATCTCGACATAGTGATTAACAAAGTAGTGGGTTACACTTCGTTTCACGACAACAGGCCAACTACAGCCGTGAGAATTAGTATGCCCCAGGAAGTCAAGCTTTTCAAACCCTATGAGACATTTGCTAGGTCTGGCTGTGAGACCAGTTTCCTGTAGTCTCCTGAGGAGCATAGCAACCGTAGCAATATGTTTTTCATAGGTTTCCGATGCAATTAAAATGTCATCCATGAAATTATGGATATGGGGACTTTGCAAAGGTTCTAACAGCTTTCTCATCATTCTGGTGAACACTCCTGGTGCGTTATGCAATCCGAACGGCATCACATTAAATGTGTAATGTCCTTCACTAGTGCTGAAAGCTAGCAAAGGTTTAACTTCCTCCTTGACTGGTATTTGATAGTAGCCTTTACTGGTCTATCTTGGAGAAAATTGTTGCCTTGCTGAGCTTGGTGAACAACTCAGAAACAGTTTGGAGCCGTTCGGGCTGGAATTCAGTTACAGCGTTTAGCAGCCGGTAATCAATACACAGCCGAACTTCCTTATTGGGCTTCTGCAACAGCACTACACTCGAACTGTAAGGAGATGTAGACTCGCTGATAATTCCTGCCTGACGCAGCTTGTCTATTTCTCCGCGAAGTGCATCAGCTTTGGCGTACGGAATGGGGTACACTCTGGTTCGAACAGGGGTCTCGTTTGTTAATTTCATGTCAAATTCGATGAGATTTGTTCGACCAGGTACATCCGTTAAGACTGCACTGTACTGCTTCAGTAGCGCCCTGGTTTCTGTTTGTTGTTCCGGTGAGAGATTGTCGCCGAACTTGACATCTTTAAAGGATTCTGTGGATTGCAATGGGTACTCCATGCAACCATCATCATCTTCTTCGTCTTCCGTTGCTATGGCGACAGCCAGGTGATGCTCGGAGGATGGCACTGGTCTTTCCAAATATTTCTTAAGCAGATTTATGTGGAAGACCTTCTCCTTTCCTTTGATGGAGATCTTGTAATTGGTACGTGAGATCTTTTTAAGGACGGTAAACGGCCCTTGCCATCCGATGCGAAGTTTATTGCTTCCGGTTGGAAGTAGCAACAAAACCTTTTCCCCTGGTTGGAGTTCTCTCTCTTTTGCAGCTTTATTGTATCTTTTAGCATGTTTAGCGCGGGCTTTCTTAAGGTTGGTGTTAGCTAGATCCCATCCTAGCTTTAACCTTTCCTTGAGCTCAGATGCATACTTGCTTGCAGAGACGACTGTCTCGTCAGCCTTTTGGTCTGTCAGGGACCGCAATAAGGCTTCAAGTGGCCCCTTAATAGGTCTGCCAAATAAAAGTGTAGCAGGCGGGAATCCCGTAGACGCTTGGGGAACTTCTCAGTAGGCGAATAAGGCAGCCGATATATATAGGTCCCAGTCTTCCGGTTTCTCCTGACCCAGCTTACGTAACATCATGGTGAGGCTGCCATTAAAACGTTCCACGAGCCCATTTCCGGCCGGATGGTAGGGACTGGTGTGGATATGTTTGGCCCTCAATATCTTAAAGATCTCCTCCATTAACAGGCTACGGAATTGGGATCCATTGTCCGTCAAAACTTGTTGAGGGAATCCCAACCGTGTAAAAATTTGCACGAGGGCTTCTGCGACATGCTTGGAATCTATGCATGTTAGCGGTACAGCTTCGGCCCACATAGTGCAAGTGTCGACTAAGGTCAGGATGAACCTGTTCCTTCTTTTGGTCCTTTCCAGGGGTCCAATGATGTCAACAGCAACCCGTTCAAATGGAGTCCCTACTATTGGCATTTGCCCCATGAGTACTGGGGGTGTCAAGTGCTTTGGTGCTACCCGTTGGCACTGGGCGCAGGATTTCACATACCTGATAATGTCAGAGTTCATTCCTGGCCACCAATAGTGGGTTTTTATTCGCTGAATAGTGGCGTTTTGTCCCATATGTCCGCTAAAGGGAAGAGAGTGCCCCATTCCTAAGATCTGGCTTCTGTACTGCATCGGTACTAGGAGCTGGTTATTCCCCGTGTCCGGGTTGCCCGTTCTACGATACAATACGCCATCCTTAGAAAAGATGTCTCCATTGTGTCTAGGGTCCTTAGCCATGGGCAGTTTTTTAAAGCAGGGCTCCAGAGTAGGGTCCTTTTATTGCGCCTCCTTCAGTTCATTCGGCAACAAATTTGGCGCAGGCTCCCTCTCCTTTTTGGCTTGCCCTCTTGTGGTTACCGCTGCCACAATTGGCTCTTTTGGTCTCCCAATAAACACATATCTACATCCCAGGATATCTGGGTTGATAGGATCATCCATAATGGCCGCTTTGATAACACCTCTGACAAAATCAGAGTGTATTTCTACCAGTGCGATAGGAAGCGTCCTGGGTGCATCACTCTTGAAAACTCCACATAGTTTGACGGTTTCCTCTGTCTCCTGACCGGGTTTGACTAGGTGTCTGGCGACAATACAATCAAAACTTAATCCTGTGTCAAAAAGACAAGTAGTAGAGGTACCGTTCAAAATTACAGTTCCTCGCGTTGAGGGTCGGTCCCCCTCAGGTTGAGAATCACTGACATTGACTCTACCTTTCGAGGCTGTATGCAAACATCCGACACGGTTTGGACCGGTTTGTATGCCGTGATCAGACGTTCCTAGTGTATGGGTCTTCCCTTTACCTTGACCTTGGTGGCCGCGCTGCCACGTAGGCTTGGTGGGTTGATCAGAATTGTTGTTAGGGGTATCGGGTTTTGTAGAATTTCGATTTTTCTGTGGAGGTTTCTGGGTATTATTATCTCGTTGGTTAAAATGTTGAGAGGAATTGGAAGAATAGGATGACTGCTCTAGATTTTGTTTTCGAGATGGCTCATCTGTGGGTTTAAATTTTGTGCTGGGAAGTTCGGCCATTGCATTGCTATAGCGTTCGGCCTTATTGAGGATTTCCTCAAGCCTGACTGGCTCCTGTTCAGCCAAAAATCTACGGGTTTCGTTTGACAAAGTTGACTTTATCTGTTCCACAAGAACAAGTTCAAGTAGTCCCTCATATGTAAGAGGTAGGTCAGATAATTCTATGCACTTTGTCAGATAACCCGTGAGACGTGAAGAGAACTGGGGA
Source organism: Oreohelix idahoensis (assembly GCA_024509875.1). Taxonomy (NCBI): domain Eukaryota; kingdom Metazoa; phylum Mollusca; class Gastropoda; order Stylommatophora; family Oreohelicidae; genus Oreohelix; species Oreohelix idahoensis. Next base: position 25,678 of record JAMPIV010007951.1, read on the forward strand.
AATGTTTCCGTGCTCTCTTTTCGGCTGTTTCTGAACAACTGCAGAAACATACGGGCAGTCATCTCAAACCGCTCTAGCAAGGCCTTCTTCAGCATGTTGTAATCATGTTGGTTCGGTCCCAGCTTCACGTATACGTCATAAGCATTGCCTTTCAGTGACGTTGAGAGTTTAAGTGCCCAGCGGGAACTCTCTAACCCATACAGAGTCGCGAGTCTCTCGAATTTTTCTAGGTAGCTGTTAATTTTTTCGTTGGGGCTAGGAAAATACTCTAAAGCAAAAGACATCGCAGTTAATTGGGCAGATTGAGTACTGGAGAGGTCCACTGATTGAGACTGGGGTGAAGACGGCTCTCCATTATTAGAAGTAGAGGCACCCCGATTCTCTAAAGCCTTGAGCGCCAATTCGTGCTGTCTTTCCCTTTCTCTCTCTCTTTCCCTGCGGGTTTCAATCTCTGCCACAATTTTCTTCTGCGCTAATTGACGATCGTCTGCTTCTTTCTTCCTAGCTTCTGCCCTCTCTTCCGCTTCTTTCTTCTCTTTTTTCTCTCTTTGTTGCTCCACGTCATATCTTTCAAGTTCCCTGTTGACAAACAGGTTCGCGGCTTCTCCTTCTAACCCTGAGTCCTTCGCCTCCTGTCTCAGAAAGGATCTTATCCTAATTCTCTCTGCCATGATAAAGAACTGGATGCTTCTCAGACTAGAGAATTAGTAAGAAGAAACAAGAAGGGGAAAAAAACTCAAAGCCGCTACGAGAAAAAACACAAAGTATAAATTTACTTGTGTTACCACCTACTCTGAAATGTGCAAACTTATCGCTGCTATTATTGTCACTTAATAAGACTCTAAACGCAAACGACTTATGCCACTTAAAATGGTAAGTTACACTGGGAAAAAACTTCCTTTTACTAAAAGTAGAAAAATTTATGAAAAACAATTTAAAGGAAAAAATAAAATGTTCCTAAATTTTAATTCTCCACTAACAAACTCCGCCCTCTGAAGTTAATTAAAGAGTAGAGACGATGTTAACTAGATTTATAAAAAATTTAGAACAAGCGTCTTTAGCTTTGCTCAGCTCTTCTAACTTCCAAAAACCTTTTGTGACTGAAGACAGTCACGCAATCCCAGCAATTATATAACAAAATTTCAATTTTCTCTGGCAGAGAATACAAAGGTGACACAAATATTTTTTATTATCACTACTTGCTGCTCCTTGGAAAGAAACAAACCTGTAATAATTATTGTGTGGTCGGCCCAAAATACTAAAAGGCTTGGTCTAGGGGAAGTAATTACTTTTTTTAAGATTATACCCTACTTCACAAAGACAATCAACCACACTCTATTTTAACTAGGCTCAGAATTTCGGGCGAGCTAACCATATATTGTCGTAATTTTTTTCTGAGAGAGTTCTGATGGATATTGGTCCCTTTAGAGTGTAGAATGATAGTGAATGCTCTGTGGGAATAAGGATTTAGGAAAGTCAGGTAGTAGATTCACAAGTGCTGGGAAGAGTAAGAACAGTCTCGGTTTACGACAATAATTGACTCTCAAAACTACTCCTACCACTCTTCTGAGCAAACAATTGTTTGTCAGTTCCAGTCACTCAGGCGCACTCACCGATTTGGTGATTCTGGCGCTCAACGTACATGAATACGGACTACAATAACAAATAGGGAAATGTTTTGATTTGGGCCAGCCGACACCAATGCTAATAAAGTTTTAATACTTTTATTATCATAAAAATCAAGTCACAAATAATTATCAATTTACAGTCAGAAATCAAAGGTTACAGAATACAAATATGACAAGGGGGAGGAGGGTTTTGAGGAGAAGTATCCCATACACCTTTTCCCGCTTGTATTTACTAACAGAAAAGACCCCGTCCCAAAGACAAAAGGGGGGGGGGTGATGATGATGATCAGAGATAGGCAATTTAACCCAATGGTAAATTTATTACTCTGAGGCAAGGGGTTACAGTGATAAGGGGGTAGAGGAAAAGCTAGGGTTCTCAAATGTTTTCCTTTATCCAACAAATTTTACGGGAGGGGGAAATGAACACAGTTAAACAATCCCGCTAGGAGAAATCCCGTACAATGAATACAGTACACCTTAATACTAGGTCGAACTAATTATAAGGGTAAAAAAAGATTAAATCTCCTTTCATTCAAAAACACGCCTGGCTGGCCAGCACACAGGCACACACACACAGACTTACCAAATGGTGAATTCTGGCACTTCCTAGGAATTTTACAACAGCAGATAATACCGTAGAACAATGGAAATTGTCTTTTTATTTCTTCTGTGTCAGGCCCCAGATTTATCGAGGTGGGCTGGTAGCTAATAGTCTCAAAAAATCGTCAGACGGTGAAGCGTAAAGGCTACTGTTGTTGTTTTTTTTTAATAAAAAATTCCTAATGAATGGCACAGGCACTTGGCTAAGTGTGAGGTATGGTGTGGTTTCTAAGATGGGCACAGCTGGTGGAGATAACTTTCTTTTGCCGTAATGTCACAACTACAAAACACTGAGATAGGTTTTTTTTTGGGGGGGGGGGGCGGGGGGGGGGGTTAAAATCCACTGCATATGCTTGACAGACAGTGTTCAGGTAAATCTATGTTCTTCTTCACAAAAAGAGAGCATGAGTAGAATATTACTACTGGCGACTGTTCTGCTTTCAGTTTTAACGACTTTATGAATTAGTATTTTAAAAGTGTTTCTTGGGTGGCTTTGTTCTCAGTTAAATTCAGAGGAGCGAGACCTGCAACAGGTCGCCACAAGTTTAGCTTTAAAAAATTTCATATGTCACTGGAGTAATCGAACTGGGTCGGCAAGGCTGTATATATATTCTATTGTTGCGTAATGGCTGCTTAAATGCTGTCTAATTGCTGGGATGCGAGGTTCGAAAGATCAATTCGTCTGCACAGTAAAGAATTCACTCCAATAGCCAACAATTTAGATGAAATCTAGCAGGAGTTTAACTATATGCTAGTGAATCTTAGCATGCTGTCAGAACGAATGATAAAGTTGCCCTTTTCAGATTCTGTATATATCTAACGGGAATGATAGTTAAATGGGTCGTGTGAAAATTTCGCGCCTCTTCAGATCCCAGGGAAAGTCGAAGATATTTAGCCGCCATGCTAATCGCGATGGCCCGACTGGCTTCCGATCTTCGTTCGTCTCAGGCTGCTCGCGCGAGGATGTGAAATTTCTGCGAGACTAGCCTCGTTCGCGGTGAGTTTCCTGATTCCTCAGATCGTATCCGCTACGCTGAGCGCTCCGTCTCTCCCATTTCTTTTCCATAGTCTTTCGGGCAAGCCTGCCGGTTGCCACAGAGGTGCGAAGTCTGCAAGAAGCTTTCTTCTGACCGCTCGTGTCCATCTTGCGAACGGTTCAGTGTTCGCACGGAGATGCTAAATTTCTGCTTCTCTGTTCTGGGGATCGTCTTTGACTGCTTTGATCATAGCCGCTACTATTCGTTGATGAAAAGTTACAACAATACTGATGTTCAGGGGTTCTAATGTTATGAAAAGCTAAAGTCCCTTTAATCATCCATCAAATCAGGGAAAATTCACTTGTCAAACTAGACGTACGTCACAGATAGAAACAGCCTCAAGCTGGCCACTGCTTTCTTTGAACATATTCAAGTTAACATCTGGGAGTGTACGAAGAAAACGAGGAATATAACTACAGTCCCGATGCTTCTTATTATAAGAGTGTCTTCTGTTCTTCCTGTGACAGCATTAGAGTCACTCCTTCACATTGGCATACGCTTTCTTCTTCGTGTTCTAATGCCATCACCATTTCTCACATTTCAGCTTCTTTCTCTCTGTGCCTTTCCAATTGTCTAGCAGAGGCCTAAGAAGTTGTCATTTCTGCTGTCACATGTGCAGTCTTTCCTTGTTCATTTAAAGTACGAACATTCCCGGTGCCAAATCTAAAGACGTTCCTATAATAAATTAGGTGAGTCAGCAGCATTGAATCTTTTCGGCTTTCTCTGTGCTGCGTCATGAGGCTCTTTAGTAAAGGACCTTCTTCCGTCATGGATGACGGCAGTAGAGTTTAAACGATTTACTTATTTACATAAATAATAGATAAGAATTTTTCTTTTAAACTGCCATAGTAAAGTCATCATTTTCATGTTCGCTCCTTATGGAGCATGGAGCCATAACTGTAGCTGGTCCTTTTGCAGTAAGCCTGCACCAGACATTCGCATGCACGTGCAGGAGTGGCTTCTGTGGCAGTTTGTTTTACGTGATGAGGTTACCATAGTAAAGTGTCCTCATTTCATACTGTAAATTTTAAAAGTCTGGCTACTCACTCATATGGCCATTATTCTGTTGTCGAGAAGGGCAGGGGAAAAAGTCAGAGTATAATGCATTACGAAACTATACAAATACAGACAAGAATGTCATCAAACCACAATGAAGACGGCCATAGCTGCTGCGAAGAAGAATAACAACGACAAAGACCGAAGAAAAGAAATACTAAAGAAAATAAAGAATGACTACAGAACAAAACCCGAAAATAATTTATTTTCGCGGTCCTATCTCAGAAAACGTTCTATAATTTACTGTCCGATAATTGCGTAATGGACCGGCTATAGTGGAATACTATGTCACCAGCCTACTGCTATGGAAACACCTGTTAAAGGTAAATTAGGGAATTCAATACCAACAGAAAAAGAACAAATGAAGAGATGGGCTGAGCACTTCATGGAGGTGCTAAACAGACCACCACCAACAGTAACACCTGATTTTAATAATGAAACATCCACAACCACTTTGCCAATAACTTGCGATGAATTCATGCTGGACGAGATCAAACAAGCCGTTAAAAGATTAAAAAATTTTAAAGCTGCTGGAGTTGACGAAATTTCAGGGGAAATGATTAAAGCAGTTAATGACAACAACCTCTTGAGAATTTTAGATATTATAAATGAAGTATGGAGAGAAGAACAACCACCACAACAATGGAAAGACAGTATTATTGTAAAGTTACCGAAGAAAGGTGATCTATCAGACTGTAATAACTGGCGTGGTATATCTCTATTATCATACCTGGAAAATTATTATGTTGCATGATGTTAGAAAGACTTAAATTGCATACGGACGAAAAGATCAGAGAAGAACAAGCGGGTTTCAGGCCGAAACGATCATGTATTGATCAAATATTCACACTAAGAACAATTATAGAAGAATCAGTGGAAAGGCAATCGCCACTTAATATCACCTTCGTCGATTTTCAAAAAGCCTTTGATAGTCTACACCGCCCATCATTGTGGAAGATACTTACAATCTATGGTTTTCCAACAAAATATGTGAATATAATCAAAGCGCTATATGACAATGCAAGATGTTGTGTTAGAACAAATAAAGGGAATACAGAATGGTTTACAGTAGAAACAGGGGTTAATCAAGGCTGTATTATGTCACCACTACTTTTTGGAATAGCTATTGATTGGGTTATCAGAAACTATACCCACAATGAACAATTGGGTATAAAATGGACAAATGGAAAATTCCTGGGGGACCTGGATTTCGCAGATGATGTAGCATTCTTAAGTTCAACACCAAGACAATCCCAAGAAGCAATAAATAATTTGTGTCATCTCACGGTTAAAATTGGTCTCCAAATAAATGCCTCTAAAACTAAAGCTATGAACTTTTCTAACGAGACCTTTGATATCATCTTGAACGGGGAAAAACTACAGAAAGTTGAAAGTTTCAATTATTTAGGCAGTAAAATGACTCAGGATGGTGACACAACAAGAGAAATCCATACTAGAATTGCTTTGGCAGCTAGCGCCTTCAATAGATTATCTAACATTTGGAAATTACGATCATTGAATATACATACCAAGCTTCGTCTGTTTAATTCAAATGTTATCTCAGTGTTAACATACGGCTGTGAGAGTTGGAAATAACAAAATCATTGGAGAACAAGCTGAATACATTCGAGAACAAATGTCTTAGAAAACTCATGAACATCAGTTGGAAAGAATTCAAGACTAATCGACAAATAAGAGAAGACTCTAGGCAGAAATATGTCTCCGACTATATAAGGAAAAGTTATTATTATTATTATAGTGGAATAAGAACTACTACAAGTAAACATTCACTTTTTTTTTAAGGCGACAAGACGTTGCGTAAATTGTTTTTACACAGGTTTAAGTTACTATTAATACAACCCGGCTACGCTCCTGTCTCGTGTAGTCTTGCCTACGGCAACTAGTTCAATTCTAAAATAACGGCGCGCGCACAAAATCAGTAGTAAATATTTATACAAGTCGTCTGTGAGACTTAATTGAGCTGATGTGTGTGTGGGACACATAATGTTGTAGCCGAATGTGCTTTAAAGCCAATATTGGCCGCGTATTCAGTTTCTGCTATAACGCGACCGCAGTGTCCGAGGTCTGCTAAATTTGACTAACCGTCTCTATAGCCATTGGGACTTTGGTTTTTAATGTTTATAGTAACGCTTCCATCGTCCGATTGGCAGAGTGGTTACAGCGATTGCCAACTGTAGCTAAGTTACCGGGTTTCATGGTTGGAAATCTGCTAGCGTCACGCTCCAGTCTACCCAGTTGTAAATGGGAACCTGACTCTGCTATTGAGCTAGGGAAGACAAAAAGCAACGAGGAAGGGAACTGGTTACCCCCCCCCCCTCCCCCCCCCCCCCCCCCCCCACCCCATCCCCTTTCATAAAGCCGGACCAAGTATAGTGAAGTCTCTGTCGCGAGGAGTTTTGAGGGAGATAGGACAGCTTGAACGGAATGGAAGAATACAGATAATAATGTCTTATTGATAGCTTCCGAGTTTATAAAAGAACTGCCTCTCCTCAGGAAATAGTGTACTAGAAATTTACTAAAAAAGAGAATTCTGGTACCTAAACAGGATATTTTCTGGACGATAAATTCTTCCTCAGGGATCCTACAAAAGGACTGTGTAAAGCACACAAGGTTGAGAAAGAGATTTGGTGTCCAGCCACAATTAAAATATCCCGACCCAATAGAAGTTAATTGAATTATGGCTGAGCCCCCAGGGTGTAGATTATATTTAAAACAAAATACAACCCAAATAAAGTTAACAAGGAAAATAACAACAGACTCTGTTATGTAAAGTTGAATAAAAGGGTATAGAATCTTGCATTTTTTTATATACATATAAATATGAAAAAAAGTTTAGCTCTACTGTTTATTAAAAAAAAAATCAACTAGTGTGGTCATCACTTGGACCAGAGATCTTTTCTATGGTAGTGTTGCTGGTAGGTTTTAATACTCATCTCCTCAAGAACTGTAGTAGCTGCGGAGATGATTTTGGTTCGGGCTCTCTTGCTTTTGTATGCTCCAGCACTGTGGTCTCATAAACAGTTCTATGGGTTCAGAGGGTGTCAGAGTTTGCTTCCCTGGACTCAGTGCACATCACAGATAAGGATGGGGTAAGTCACCTCTGCTGAATGCCTCTTCTGTTTATGGGATGTGTGGTATGGTTACTGGGTGATAGGATATGGTTGGGTATGGTAACCTGGTTTTTAGGGTATGGTGGGTAGGGGTAATCTCTGGTACCATGGACTTGTACCCTGGTTTGTACCCTGGACCTGTTTTAGGTATCTGGTAACCACAACCTGGTTTAGTATCTGGTAACCGCAACCTGGGTGGACGGGAAACAATTGAAGTACCGTTAGTGGTTTTCAAGAGCAATCATCTCCCAAGTCTGATGGCCGGTAAGCGTCCATCAGAAATTAAATTAACACAATGCTAACTATCATTTAGTAACAATGTGTGATCTATTTTCTACCAATTTCTTCTTCTTAACTGACATTATAGCGTATATTGAGTTCTCAGTCTCGATCTGGCTGTCTGCTTAAGTACAGCAGTGGTTTTCCCCATGTGGGCAATGACTTTCACAAACTGTGAGGTAGGGGCTGGGGTCATCAAATGGTTGAGAACCACTGGTTCACCTAGTGCCCATAGAGCAGTATTTTAATTCTGGGGTCACAGTCAACAATGGTTTGAGAACCACCGGGTAATAGTTTCCTATGCTGCTTTAACTTGGTGGGGGGTCATTGCTGCCAAGGTCTGAGAACCAATGATTTACATTCTTGCTTACTCGAGCAGTAAATCATTTGAAGGGTCGTCATGGTCTCAAGGCTTGAGAACTGCTGACTTACATTTTGTCAGTCAAGTGGTAAATTCATTAAATAGCTAAATAATTGCAAGCATTCTTAAAGTCCTGGTTCCTGTAGAAAATAACATTCATATAACTGATAATAGAATAGTTCTTCAATCATACAACATGGTATATGCATAGGATTGCATTAAATACATGTAAAGAACCTTCCATAATGAAAAACACATTAATGCCCCTTAAGTGACAAAGTGAGAAGAAGTGATTGAGAACACTGTTATCAAGTTTGTAGTCTTGACAGAGAACACAGAAGCTTTATAAGAAATAGAAAATAGAAGGACCACTAATACACTTCTGTTTTGCTTGGATCAATATGCAAATCTCAAAGTAACAACAATAATGTACATCTATTATGTAACCTTGTCTTATTTCTGCCAGGCTGTGAGATAAAGATCAGGAGTTAATTAGGTTTAGGAACTTTGCAAACTCATACATTAGTTTGAGTGATCTGTAAAGATGCAAATAACAGTTATTGTCACTGAAAATGAAATGCATTTAAACTTTAACAAAAAGTTACTGCAATAGCAAGCTGTTGATAAACATATGATTATTCATGTTATAAAATCAGCAGTATTAGATTCTACTTACTTCGCTCAACGAATTCACTACAACTATTTCGCAACATGAAATGCCCACTTGGGCCCAGAGTCTGTCTGCTCCAAATGATGGTTACAAGAAGAATGCAGAAAATTCCCTCCAATATTCCAGGATCTGTTCCGGGCAGGGGTGGGTTGTGTGCAAATTCTGTTCTGGTCCCAGGGGTATAAAGTTACCTTCATTTCAACTCGCACTAGCGTCCATCGTTTCCGGCTGTTTTACATGCGTCCAGTTCGTGAACAACAAAGACGGTCGACTTCCTGTTCGAATCGTTGTACCGTGTTCCACCTTCGACTTTCGCTGGTGGGGGAATAATTTATTACCTAGACCGTGAGAGAGCTGAGGCTAGCAAATACTGTTAAATCTAAGACTAGCGAGAGAGAGAGAGACTTTTTCATTATAAGAATGAAAAAGTCAACTAAAGGGAATTATTTTAAAATCTGCGAGAGATATTTAAGAAGAAGAAAAAAAATACAAAGAAGAGAACGTCGGTGAGAAGTCGTCCCACGACATAAGCCCCCTTTTGAAAGTTCGGCCAACGGCCAACTAAGTTCGAGCCGACTCTTCTCTTATGTCAGACACTACATTCATGTATCGTGTCCTCCATTCCTTCAATCCAAATATTTCCTATTTTTCCTCTGTCAAACGGTATGCCTGTAATCCACACATGGCTATCCGTTTCCTCTTCAATAAGTAGTTGAGGAGGGTTGAGCAAGCCTGCTCGCAAAAATATCCCTCTCTTCTTTTCCTCCTTCTGGATCCTCCATTGAAGCTTGCCTCCTGGCAAAGAGCTTGCCCTAAAGCCTACACTCTGCTTACAATTGGATCTATAGCACATAGTTTTGCGTGATGGGGTTGCCAGCCTCATACACAACCTTATTTTAGTCATATTGCTTGACCTGTCTAAGGACACATACCTATCTCCCAATGTATGAGAGCATGTATGTTCCTCTATCGCTGTTTCTCCAGTGACAGAGAAATATAAGTCTGCCAGTTGTTCCTGCCCACCAGGTACCAAGGAAATTTGGACCTTCTTCACTTTCTGATCCCAGAGAGTGGGTGAGGTTATCGGAATTGACTGAAGACTAAGTGCTTGAGGCTCATTTTCCTCTTTAGCCATTTCTCCCGTGTTAAAGGAAGATATTCCTGAAACATGTTCCATCCCACCAGGTACCAAAGAAATTTGGACCCGCTTCACTTTCTGATCCCAGAGAGTGGGTGAGGTTATCGGAACTGAGTGAAGTCTTAGTGCTTGAGAGTCCTGTTCCTCTACAGCCGCTTCTCCCATGTTAAAGGAAGATATTTCTGAAACATGTTTCATCCCACCAGGTACCAAGAAACTCTGGCCCGGCTTCACTTTCTGCACGCAGAGAGTGGGTGAGACTATCAAAACTGATTCAGAATTAAGTGCACTGGGGTGGTCAATCCCTTTGCACTCTTCCAACTTTTCAGTGAAAATGTTGGAAGATGAGTTAGGCATTGGAGTCTCCATAGCCTGTTCAGTCACGCCATCTCTGGATCGTGCTGAGTCTCCTAAGATGATATATTTCCCTCCTTGAGGTATCGGGTAAATTCGTTCATCTAATATTGCGGCCTTTACTTTGCCGTTTACAAAGTTCGACCTAACTTCTACATTAGCTAAAGGCAAAATCATCCTTCTGTTGATTATCATGGGTGCTGTTACCTCAACATCCTCTTCGGTGACTTGATCAAGGTCGATAACAGAGGCTGAGACAAGGGCATCACACCCAAGACCTTGATAATACAAACAGGTGATTTCTTCTCCATTTACTGTGGCAGTCTCCACATTTTGAGAATCCCTGTATCCACTCCGGGCCTTCGTCAAGTTCCCATCCATGGTAGGGACCTTAGCTTTGTATGAAGTCTGTGGGATTGGGTCTCGGCGCATACAGTCTAACTGATGTAAGTTGGCCGACAGGTGATGTTCAAGAACATCCCTTCCCTTCCCATAAGGTTGCGTAATCCTTTTCAGTTGAGTGATCCTATTTGGTTGAGCGATCCTATTTACCAGGTTGTTGGTGCGGTTGTTGTTGATATGCCTGTTGTGAGTCTTTGCGGAGGATGAGGAAGGTCTATTCAGATTATTAGCACAGCTGTGCTTAATCTTGTTTTCAGGATAGTCTAGTTGTCTCCGTTTAGATATCCTAGCCTCTGCTCTGTCTGAGCCGGAATTCTGAGACATAGACATGGCTTCATGTGGTGCAGTTATATTTACCACTGAAGATGGTGATGCAACTGGCAAAGAAGTGGCATGATGAGTATTCCTAGATTCAAGTTTATCCCTGGATTCCATATTTGTAGGTTGAAACTGAGTTTCCAGTTCTTCCTTACACTGGAGGGATTTTTCTTGTCTTTGTCTCTCATGTTCCACATTCTCTTCCGTGTATTTTGCTCTCCATTTCTTCCTTTCTGCTTCTCTCATCCTGCATTTTTCCATCTTTTGTGAAACAAAAGTATCCAGTTCTTCTCCAGAGAGTTCACACTCAATGGCTAACTCTGTCCAGAATGTTCTCCACTCATTCAACTCTACAGATTCTTCCATTATATCCATAGTGGTTCGTTGAGCGAGTATGAGATCTCTAACTCACAAACAATAATTAAGGCAAAAATACTTTCTATAGTCTTAACTATACTAAAGTATTACAAAACCATATATTAAATCAAACCAGCATTTATAACCATCAAATTAAAAATTAGTTAACAATAGGTAACTAATTTCCAGCAGTACCACCAAGAAGAGTTCTCATAACAAAACTTAAAATCTGTTTTTCTTGCAAAAATTTATATGTATTTTAGTCTAGGGTATTTTATATGTCCCCTCTTTAATCTAATCCTAGACTTGGACACCAATAAGTGACAAGTACCTACAGCAGTAGTGGTCTAGGAAAGATAAAGAGTTTTCATATCTCAGACAAGTGTCTAAATATGAAATAAGAGTTAATCCCGGACACGAGCATCCCACTTGTCGCGAGGAGTTTTGAGGGAGATAGGACAGCTTGAACGGAATGGAAGAATACAGATAATAATGTCTTATTGATAGCTTCCGAGTTTATAAAAGAACTGCCTCTCCTCAGGAAATAGTGTACTAGAAATTTACTAAAAAAGAGAATTCTGGTACCTAAACAGGATATTTTCTGGACGATAAATTCTTCCTCAGGGATCCTACAAAAGGACTGTGTAAAGCACACAAGGTTGAGAAAGAGATTTGGTGTCCAGCCACAATTAAAATATCCCGACCCAATAGAAGTTAATTGAATTATGGCTGAGCCCCCAGGGTGTAGATTATATTTAAAACAAAATACAACCCAAATAAAGTTAACAAGGAAAATAACAACAGACTCTGTTATGTAAAGTTGAATAAAAGGGTATAGAATCTTGCATTTTTTTTATATACATATAAATATGAAAAAAAGTTTAGCTCTACTGTTTATTAAAAAAAAAATCAACTAGTGTGGTCATCACTTGGACCAGAGATCTTTTCTATGGTAGTGTTGCTGGTAGGTTTTAATACTCATCTCCTCAAGAACTGTAGTAGCTGCGGAGATGATTTTGGTTCGGGCTCTCTTGCTTTTGTATGCTCCAGCACTGTGGTCTCATAAACAGTTCTATGGGTTCAGAGGGTGTCAGAGTTTGCTTCCCTGGACTCAGTGCACATCACAGATAAGGATGGGGTAAGTCACCTCTGCTGAATGCCTCTTCTGTTTATGGGATGTGTGGTATGGTTACTGGGTGATAGGATATGGTTGGGTATGGTAACCTGGTTTTTAGGGTATGGTGGGTAGGGGTAATCTCTGGTACCATGGACTTGTACCCTGGTTTGTACCCTGGACCTGTTTTAGGTATCTGGTAACCACAACCTGGTTTAGTATCTGGTAACCGCAACCTGGGTTAGTACTTGGTAACCGCAACCTGGGTGGACTGGAAACAATTGAAGTACCGTTAGTGGTTTTCAAGAGCAATCATCTCCCAAGTCTGATGGCCGGTAAGCGTCCATCAGAAATTAAATTAACACAATGCTAACTATCATTTAGTAACAATGTGTGATCTATTTTCTACCAATTTCTTCTTCTTAACTGACATTATAGCGTATATTGAGTTCTCAGTCTCGATCTGGCTGTCTGCTTAAGTACAGCAGTGGTTTTCCCCATGTGGGCAATGACTTTCACAAACTGTGAGGTAGGGGCTGGGGTCATCAAATGGTTGAGAACCACTGGTTCACCTAGTGCCCATAGAGCAGTATTTTAATTCTGGGGTCACAGTCAACAATGGTTTGAGAACCACCGGGTAATAGTTTCCTATGCTGCTTTAACTTGGTGGGGGGTCATTGCTGCCAAGGTCTGAGAACCAATGATTTACATTCTTGCTTACTCGAGCAGTAAATCATTTGAAGGGTCGTCATGGTCTCAAGGCTTGAGAACTGCTGACTTACATTTTGTCAGTCAAGTGGTAAATTCATTAAATAGCTAAATAATTGCAAGCATTCTTAAAGTCCTGGTTCCTGTAGAAAATAACATTCATATAACTGATAATAGAATAGTTCTTCAATCATACAACATGGTATATGCATAGGATTGCATTAAATACATGTAAAGAACCTTCCATAATGAAAAACACATTAATGCCCCTTAAGTGACAAAGTGAGAAGAAGTGATTGAGAACACTGTTATCAAGTTTGTAGTCTTGACAGAGAACACAGAAGCTTTATAAGAAATAGAAAATAGAAGGACCACTAATACACTTCTGTTTTGCTTGGATCAATATGCAAATCTCAAAGTAACAACAATAATGTACATCTATTATGTAACCTTGTCTTATTTCTGCCAGGCTGTGAGATAAAGATCAGGAGTTAATTAGGTTTAGGAACTTTGCAAACTCATACATTAGTTTGAGTGATCTGTAAAGATGCAAATAACAGTTATTGTCACTGAAAATGAAATGCATTTAAACTTTAACAAAAAGTTACTGCAATAGCAAGCTGTTGATAAACATATGATTATTCATGTTATAAAATCAGCAGTATTAGATTCTACTTACTTCGCTCAACGAATTCACTACAACTATTTCGCAACATGAAATGCCCACTTGGGCCCAGAGTCTGTCTGCTCCGAATGATGGTTACAAGAAGAATGCAGAAAATTCCCTCCAATATTCCAGGATCTGTTCCGGGCAGGGGTGGGTTGTGTGCAAATTCTGTTCTGGTCCCAGGGGTATAAAGTTACCTTCATTTCAACTCGCACTAGCGTCCATCGTTTCCGGCTGTTTTACATGCGTCCAGTTCGTGAACAACAAAGACGGTCGACTTCCTGTTCGAATCGTTGTACCGTGTTCCACCTTCGACTTTCGCTGGTGGGGGAATAATTTATTACCTAGACCGTGAGAGAGCTGAGGCTAGCAAATACTGTTAAATCTAAGACTAGCGAGAGAGAGAGAGACTTTTTCATTATAAGAATGAAAAAGTCAACTAAAGGGAATTATTTTAAAATCTGCGAGAGATATTTAAGAAGAAGAAAAAAAATACAAAGAAGAGAACGTCGGTGAGAAGTCGTCCCACGACAGTCTCCATCACGGTAGTATCTGCAATGGGGCTACCTTTGAGTAACAGGTCACTCTGAGTAACGGGTCACTCTGAGTAACGGGTCACTCTGATAGCTGTTTTAGGTATTTCCAACGTTCTTGATATATTGCCTTCCTCACAGTTAATGCGTAAAAGAAATTTTATAGATTTGTCGCATAATATTTTTCCTCCTTTTCAAAGATAACTTTCATTTTTCTTTTTCTTCTTTGATCCTTAGCCGCCGACCGTCAAAGCAGTCAGTGGCCATCACGCCTAGTGGCGTCCTGTAGGGCAACAACAAACTGATTCCACTTTGCTCGGTCGGTGGCCATCCTTCGTACAGTGCCCCAACTCTGGTTCATTCTTTGCATCTCAGCCTCCATAGTCCTCCGCCAAGTTGTTTTTGATCGGCCTCTCTTTCGCTTTCCTTCAGGGATCCAAAGCATAGCTGTTCTTGTGATGGCATCGGGGTCTCTTCTGAGGACATGGCCAACCCAACTCCAGCGTCTGCCAGCTATGATGGTGTGCATGTCCTCTTGCTTGCTCCGAGTAAGCAGATCTTGGTTGGTGATGATATTCGGCCAAAAAATTCGGTGAATTTTTCTTAGGCATGTTGTGTGAAAAGAGGACAATTTCTACATTTCCTTCTCTGTAACTCTCCAGCATTCCGCACCATAGAGAAGCACAGAAAGCACACAGCTCTGATATAATCTTAATTTTGTGCTTGTGCTGTATTGAGAGGACTTCCAGATGTTGTTTAGGCTAAAAAAAGCTGTTCTTGCCTTATTCATTATGATGTTGATGTCTTTGCCTGCCCCGCCGTCTGGTGTTACTATGCATCCTAGGTATGTGAAGGTGTCTGTCTGTACCAGTTGCTGATTCCTTACTGATATGGGCTCAGGGTTCAAAGATAACTTACTGGCACGAATCGACAAATTTAGAAATTAGACAACAAATTTATTCAGTTCAGATAGCCTTCGCAGCATAATTATGTGGTTCCGTGTTGCTGTTGTGCTAATAATGTGTTGTTAGAAGCCAGTAAGGCTTATCAATATAAATAGAACGATGAGGCAAGTGCAAAGTTAAAGTTTACACTCAAAGAATAATAAACCATAGAACACATTCGTGACAAAATTACACACACACACACACGCGCGCACGCATGCACTTCTGGCCAATAATTCCAAATTTTAATAGAACGGATGCAGCTGTGAGAAACGAAAAAAAAAAAAAATGGAACTCATGTGCTATTCTGACATATTTTTTTTTTTAAGTTTTAAAATATACAGCGCAGACTACGCTGGCTTGGCCATGTTCGCCGGATGGAAGACGGTCGCATCCCGAAAGATATCTTTCACGGGCAACACAACTGGCATAAGAACAACGGGGCGACCGCAGCTGAGGTTCAAAGATGTGTGCAAGAGAGATATGAAGGAACTGGACATACATCCAGCTACCTGGGAAGATGAAGCTGCCGGTGGCACCAAGTGGCGATGCTCCTTACGGCGCCAGCTCAGAGTGGGAGAAAAAAAGCTCCCACAACAACAAGCAGAGAAGAAAAGAAGACGCCGAAAGAAACAACAGGGAAAAAAAAAAAGCAACTGAGCGCTATCTCCTCCGGGGCGCATTCCCATAGTCAGTTATGACTAAAGGGGGGCTACTAGAAAGTTTTGAAAACAAACAGTAGAAAACAGAAAGAAAAATACAAAAATAAAACAAAAAAACAAAAAACTAAAAGAATTCTTTTTTAACTTACGTTTTAGAACAGCACACAAGTTCTTTTTTTTTCTTCTTTTTTTTCTTTCTTTCTCGCACCTGGATTCGTTTCCTTGAGATCTGAAAAGTGATTAAGAAATGCGAGAACTCTTGGCCATTAATCCCCAGATGTATTACACATGTAATTGTCCTGAAAGTGGTTGCCAAAGAAAACGCACCACCCTTACAGAAAAGGAAAACAGCTTTTTTTTTTTTAAGGATCACAGCAAACGAACATTTAGAAAATAGGCACAGTTGCTGCTGAGCTCATCCATAATGCCTTGCGCCGCACAATACATCACATTAAATGTTCCCGCTGCTCCAATTACCCTGTGACAGGAGTTGCGCCTGCGCCTTTGGTTATTGAGCGTCATCCGCGTGCTAGACCATTTGGCAAGGACCGTGATTTGTCTTGTAACTGGCCTACGCCGTGACACAAACGACTTGCGGGTCAGGATTGCCAGAGGAAAATTGTGAAAAAAAAAAAGCCAAACACCTTCACAAAAAAAGCCGAACTGGCAATCCTTCTTGCAGTTTCAAGCAAAGAAAACAATTAAGGAATCATGCCCTGAAAAATAATAGTGAGATGCAAATTAGTATCTATGATCGTGCTGAAATAAATAGAAGCAGAGTGTGTGATTTACTAGGCACAATCACACCAGAACCAGGACGGATCGGCACTAATTAAATAGATGTTCATTAGAAAAAAAGGCTCGTGTTAAGTGATGTCACCAAACGTTACAAGAATTCCATTGTGCAAGCACATTTTACTTCATAGTGTTGCTAGACAAACATCTCGAGACACAGTGGCCGTCGTAACAATAATATTCTTCGGCTGTGTAAACATTACCATCCCGCCTTAGGGAGAAATATAACGCACGCATTTATTGGCGGGGAAAAAACTAGAGCTTGTGCTCTTAACATGTAAATTCGCTTACGCTTAAGATTTAGTGCTGTTAAAGTGTATTATTCCATCCATTCCATGCATAGGGGCAGAGCCGGATTAACGTAGTAGCACAAGTAGCATATGCTACGGGCCCCGCGCTTTTAGGGGCCCCGCGCCAATAAATATGTACATAATTTTTTGGTCATCTTCTAATACGAGCGTTGATGGGAAGGAGCAAAGCTCCTGACCGGGTTGGAAGGAAAGTTCACTGACCCCCCAGCCTCGCAATGACATGTCATTGGGCCAAAAGAGCTGGAAAGCTCGAGTGCCGCTGGTTAGAGAGAAGAAAAAAAAATACGAGCGTTAAACCAATGATCTTGTGATTTATGCCATCTTTAGCGCCTTTTCATTTGGTGTCACGACATCGTGAGAGAAAGAGCATAAGAGGGTGACTTAGTGTGACTCTTCATTATTTTAATCTTAACTGTTTGCGGACGGAAGCCATTTAAGTGACGTTGAAAATTTGGTCACGTTTGGACGGAAGCCACTTTTTTGGCTCTAGGCGACTGCCCCTCTCATTTTGTTTCGTTCTTTGTGAAATGAATTTGCATTAACAACAAAAACTAGAATTTAGGAAACGGAAACTTCCTGTTTTAATTGAGGTATACGGCGTGCTTGCACCCTCTTTCGATCTTGATTAAAATTTCTTGATTTGTAAGGTTAGAAAACTCAAAAAATGAGCATCAGACACAGAGATATTGGACGTAATTATGCTTCTGGAAGTGAAAAACGTAAAGAGAAGGAAGAAAAAGAAAGAAGAGATCAACTTGTGATATAAAAAACACGTAAGCTGACAGAATATTTTGATGTCCATGGTGGTGGTACTCTAACCGCTGAAGCTGGAAGTACAGGAACAACTAGTACTGGTGCAGGCTGTGCAGCAGAAGACATACAGCAAAACCCAGTATACACTGAGTCTGAATGTGAAAGAATAAGTGAAACGAAGAAGTACTCTAATGATATTGGTGACTGGCCGAACAATATAGATGACTGTGAGCGTGAATATTGCACATCCAAGGGAAGTGAAAAATGTCAACATGTTGATAGTGCCTTCTCTTCATCCGAGCGATTGTATGACACTGAAAAGAAAACTCGATACTGTCAGAAGTCTTATTTTACACATATTCATAAACTTACAAACAAGCAACATGCAAGAAAATGGTTATGCTATTCAGAAAGTAAAGGGTGCCTATTCTGTTTCCCATGCAAGCTTATGAGTTCAGAATGTTCATCAAAGTTTACTGTGTGTCGTGGAATATTCTAATCCACATATATAAATTATTAGGTAAATATGAAGCCTAACAAATAAAATTAATAAAGAGAAGAGCAATGGTAAAATAACAGTGCTGTCACAAAGAATGTATTAGAAATCCCCCTTGTTTTCTGCTACGTCTGCAAATTGTAACGCTTTCACGTTGATAGTAAAAGCTTACTGTATTATTACCCGCTTTCTTCAATGAAACGTGTGCTGCATTTCTAAGAAAAACATTGAGAGGCCCTGCGTAATGACCTAAATTAATCCTAACATTAATTATATTACGTTACCAAAACGAACGAACAGATGGACTCAAGTAGAAAAGGATAGCGAGAAGGGAGAGGCAGAAAGCCGAACACTAAACACGCGTCTCGCGATACACAAATGCTGCCATCACGCGTGTAAGGCCATGCACTAAATTTTTTTCAGACGGACAGTGATAAAATATATTAACCATCCCAGAGTTAGGTTTTAAAATCATAAAAAACTCTTATTAGGAAAGATAACAATAGATGGGTTTACGTTTGAAAACATAACAGTACCCAGACAGCACATCTTCGAAACAGGAGGTAGAAGAAATTGCATATTTTGAACGCAGCCACGTAGCTCCTTTAAATTTGTATTTTTGGGTTCCTTAGGGCTTGCTGACAAAGAATATGTAAAACATTACGCAAATAGTCCAGGAATTAATAAATTATAACCAAAATAAAATATTGGGGATGCCTGACAGCATAAAATCATTTCTGCTCATAAGATTTTTTTTTATAACGTGTTTGAAAAAAATTTACGTTACAGAAATAGTCTACCATGTAAACTCCAAATTGATTGGAGCGCAACAAATGAAAGCCTAACCACGATTGGTCGGACTATAAATACTATCTTTCGTTGTCAAGGGAGACGGGGAAGGGTAACATTTTTTCAAACACTTGTCGAAACGTGGCTCATTGGCCAGTCTCGCTGATATACACACTTGGGAGCGTTAGTTCGAAACCACTTGTTTAAATAAGCTTGATAAAGCATCAGTGCGTTGAAGCCAGCTTATATTTTGCTAAATAAAAGCCTGGAACATAGGCAGATGGGAATTTGTGCCAGTTTGTGCCAGAATTCATTGCTAATCAACGTATCTGTGTTTATTCCTAGGAATTGTGGGACCGTGGTCTTGATGGTACTGAGCAGCACCTAGTCAGAGCTTTGCTGAATCCTGAGTCGGACAGCATACTCCTTGGTCTTTTTAGCTATCAGTGAGGTGTCTCCTGAACCCAGAGGAGAATTCGAGCAGAGGAGTCCTTTCCTGCCGCCATCACGCCAGATAAGCGAATTGGCCAGCTGAGCTCAACATTATGTCCCCTCATCTTGAAATGACTTTGTAAAATTAACATTAAGAGGGGAAATTAATTGTCTTAATATCAGGAACTGAGAACATCTCCAATACTAGTTTCCTTAAGACAAACTATTGAAGTCATGATGACAACTACCAACAGAGCTTGAACAAAACAAAACCAGTATTACCTCATACTACTATTACACAACTGACACACATAGGATATTTTTAATAATATATATGTCACTACCAGATTCATATTAATACATTCTGTACATAACTTGTAATTAACATTGATTGTGATTCCTGGTTCCTTTGTCTTTGAATCAGGACACACATATGCCTTTATGATAGAAATGAATACATATTGTTATTTGAAAAGTTACGAGTGTCTCCTGTAAGATATTCTCATAGAGTGTTATATGTATGTGAGTGTCACAGTGTTGTCAAGAGTAGTGGATTAAATTAAATTGTTTATCTGTCTGTTGTTGTGACTTACACTTCACCATACTCATACCCTAGACACATAACGTAGCATCACACTATTCCAGAATAATTCTGACTGAGATATAGAGATATGTGGTAGCAAGTAAGGTTATCTATAATACACTACTCTTAATAGATATAGATACCTTCACAGCTGATCTCAGTCAGTACACTAAGTCCCCTATAAATATTTATAACATCCCACTTCACCACATATATTGGGGTCTCGTCCGGGATTTTGAATCTTTAACTATTAAAAATATTGGGGGTAATTCACTTCAGGGAATATAAGAATTAAAAGGTATCCTTGGGTGGAATTAAATAAGGTTGAGCTCACGGTGCCTGTGTTGTCCATTATATATATTTAGAATTTGAATTGTTGGTTAGACATTATATAAATTTACCTGATAGACAATGGCGGACCTGGCCAAATTTCGATCTGCCGCTGTTCAGACTGCAAAAGAGTTAGGATTAGATGGGCAAGTTATGGTTGCTTATGTCACGACGGAATGTGACAAATTTATTGAACGCGAAGAAAGAAGGTTTGAAGCCGAAAGAAAGTTAGAGGCTGAAAAGGAAATTAAGAGGTTGCAGATTGAGGCTGAGGCTAAGAAATTGGAAGCAGAAAGAGAAGACAAAAGATTAGCTGCAGAAAGGGAAGCCGAGGAAAGAAGATTGACTGCAGAAAGAGAAGAAAGAAAATTAGCTGCAGAAAGGGAAGCGGAAGATAAAAGATTACAAAGGGAACATGAGTTACGACTAAGGGAGTTTGAGTTTCAAGGCCATGCTCCTGAAAATGGTGCCAGCCCCTTTGCCTCTGATGCTACGGTTACTCAAGGAGCCTCAACCTCAGCTATGAACTTTCATTTAGATCATTTTGTTGAGAAAGACGATGATATAGAGAGCTACCTAAATAGGTATGAACTATTAGCTACCACGTATGGGTTAGAGAGAGAAAGGTGGAGCTTAAAGTTATCTCAGGGACTTCGTGGGGCAGCTTATGAAGTTTTTGCAAAAATGAGCAGAGGTGATCAGGAAAATTATGACATGCTAAAGCAGGCTCTTTTGTTAAGATATGAAAAGAATGCAGAATTTTATAGAAAAAAATTTAGGAATGCTAAACTACTGTCAGGTGAAACCTATCACCAGTTCTCTGCACGAATAGAGACATACTTGGAGAAATGGACTTCTCTGGGGAAAACCCAAGATCTTAAGGAAATGGTCCTTATAGAGCAACTAAGAGAGTCCATGGCTCCAGACCTGAGAAAGTTTCTCATGGAACAAGGTGCAGAGAGGCTGGGTGAGTTGCTAAATGTTGCTGAAAGGTATCAAGCAGCTCAAGCAGAGGTAACAGGTAATAAAAAGAAACAGGTGGACAACTTTAGGGCACCACAGAACTTTAATAAATTTGATCCTAGGGATCAAAATAAAGGTAAGCACCAATTTGATAGGCCACGGTATGACAATAAAAATAAATTCCCACAATTCGATGAAAGGAAATATAATGAAAGAAAATCTTTCAACCAAGGAAAAAGGTGGTGTAAGAATTGTCAGATGGACAATCATGACACTGACCGTTGCAGAAGGAAACCTGTGTATATGGCAACCCTTCAGGTCAGGTCGACCTCAAGACAGGAGGAGGATATTATGTTAGATACCACTCCAGAAGAGATGAGGAAGGCACAGGCTGGGGATAAAACACTCAAGCCTTGTTTCAGAAAATTGTCAACTTGTCATACAACTCCAGGCAAGGGAGATTTTTACATGAAAAACAAGTTGATGTATAGGAAGACTGGAACTAGATCCAATGGTCACGGACAGCTGGTTCTTCCAAAAAGATATAGGGCAGACTTAATAAGGAGCCTACATGTGAAACCAGATGGGGACCATGAGAAGATAGGTACCATCATTCAAAAGGTGGCTCACAATTATTATTGGCCCAAAGCAAGATGGGACATTGAGAATTTTGTAGAAAGGTGTAGCATAGCACATGAGGGAACACCCACAAGTGGGAACATGGATCAGGACCTGGACACGCCACGGGGCAAAATTAGGCCTGATAATAAAAAGAAATATAAATTTGAAAAAGTGGACCAAATGGAATGGGAAGCCCCTTTTCACGGACAAGCTTCACTTAACTGTTTTACAATGGCCACTATGCGGAGAGTGCAAAAAGATGTCTTACCCCAGGATAAGCCGAAAATCCCTCAATCGGACTTAAACAAACTGGAGGAAGAAGATGTAGAGAGGAAATCTCTCATCAAGAATTTTAAGTGGGGAGAAAGCCCCAAGACAAGAAAAATTGGTAGCGGTCGTTTTGTGAATGATAATTCTGGGAGGAAAAATCATCACTATAAAGCTTCGAGTGGAAGAGACCATACCGGTGCATGGACAAATAGGTCCACACAATTAAAGGTCCATATGTAGCTATGTTAAGAACGTGGACTGATGAAAAGGCAGAGGAAAACATTACATCTTCATACCAATATGTGAATGAGCTGACTACTCGTTTAAAAACTGGCTGGAAACTTGCCAATGAAAATTTGAAACAAGCCAGGAAGAAACATGCTGCCTATTATAACAGGAAGGCGAAAGACAGAAATTTGGCTGTGGGAGAGAAAGTACTGCTTCTTTTGCCTGAGAGCCAGAATAAGTTACAAATTGGATGGCAGGGTCCATATACAGTTTTAGAGAAGATGTCTAGAACAAATTATAAGATAGATAAGAAGGGGAAAGAAAAAATCTATCATGTGAATCTCCTGAAGAAATATTTGGAAAGAGAACATCAGGAAGAGACACACTTGTTGACCTTGTCCATCGCCATGGAGATGAAAAAGGAACCACTTTCATCATTTGAATATCCATTACACCCCTGTGAGACAGCAGCACAGGTGAAAATCAGTACACATTTAACGAAAACTCAGAAAGAGAGAGTGCAACAGGTTCTAAATAATCATGCAGAGGTGTTAACAGACCGACCAGGGCATACAAACCTATTGGAATATGATATGAAACTAATAGACTCCACACCTGTCTGTATGAAACCATATTCGATTCCGTTTGCTAAGGAAAAAGCTTTGAAGGAAGAGATAGACTATCTATTGAAGGAAGGAATTATTTCGCACAGTGAATCTTCGTATAGTTCCGGTGTTGTACTCTTAAGGAAGCCCTCTGGAGAACATAGACTCTGTATAGATTACAGGAGACTGAATGCTATTACAGAAGGACAGGTGGATCCATTGCCGGATACAAATCAGCTGTTTGCCAGACTAAATAAAGCTAAATATTTCTCAAAAGTGGATCTGAGTAAAGGATACTATCAGATTCCAGTAAAGCCTGAGGTTAGACCATACCTAGCTTTTAGTACCTCAGAAGGACACTATGAGTTCAATAGATTGCCATTTGGATTGAAGAATGCGCCTAGTGTCTTCTCTAGAATGATGAGAAAATTATTGGATCCTCTGAATAATCCCTGTATAACAAATTTTATGGATGATATCCTTATAGCAACAGAAACATTTGAGGAACACATTGACTCTCTGAACATGCTGTTTAATCGACTTAGGGAGGCAAATTTAACAGCCCGACCAACCAAATGTTGCGTTGGATGTAAAGAATTGGAATTTTTGGGACACACAGTTTATCAGGGAAACATGACCCCTGACCCAAAGAATTTAGAGAAACTACAGAAAGCTCCGAGACCACAAACCAAGAAGGACGTGAGATCCTTTGTCTCATTATGTGGTTTCTACCAGAAGTATATCAAAAACTTTAATTCCATATGTGCACCGTTAACTGAATTGACACGTAAAGGACATCCAGATCGCATTACATGGACACCACAATGTGAAATGACGTACCAAGAGTTGAAGGAAAAGCTCACAAGTAAACCCATTTTGAAATTACCTGACTTAAGTCAAGAATTCATAGTAAGGACGGATGCAAGTAATATTGGGCTGGGTGCAACTCTACTACAGAAATCAGATGCATTGGATGGGGAATTAAGCCCAGTGGCATATGCTAGCAGAAAGTTGAATAAAGCTGAAATCAACTACTCAACTAGCGAAAAAGAATGTCTTGCAGTAATATGGGCAATAAAGAAATTCAATATTTATCTATATGGAAAGGCATTTAAGTTGCAAACTGACCACAAACCTTTATCGTTTCTAGCACAGGCTAAGCATGAGAACTCTAGGTTACTCCGATGGTCTTTGCTTCTGGCTCCATATAATTTTAGCATTGAGTATATATCTGGAAAAACCAATTTGGGAGCGGATTTTTTAAGCCGCCATCCGTGTGATGAGAATCACCGTAAACACCAGAAATAATAATGAATTTCTCTATGTGTATATAGAATAAAGGACTGACATATAATGTCTGTTTTAAGAGGGGAGGTGTCGTGGAATATTCTAATCCACATATATAAATTATTAGGTAAATATGAAGCCTAACAAATAAAATTAATAAAGAGAAGAGCAATGGTAAAATAACAGTGCTGTCACAAAGAATGTATTAGAAATCCCCCTTGTTTTCTGCTACGTCTGCAAATTGTAACGCTTTCACGTTGATAGTAAAAGCTTACTGTATTATTACCCGCTTTCTTCAATGAAACGTGTGCTGCATTTCTAAGAAAAACATTGAGAGGCCCTGCGTAATGACCTAAATTAATCCTAACATTAATTATATTACGTTACCAAAAACGAACGAACAGATGGACTCAAGTAGAAAAGGATAGCGAGAAGGGAGAGGCAGAAAGCCGAACACTAAACACGCGTCGCGCGATACACAAATGCTGCCATCACGCGTGTAAGACTACATGCACTAACTTTTTTTCAGACGGACAGTGATAAAATATATTAACCATCCCAGAGTTAGGTTTTAAAATCATAAAAAACTCTTATTAGGAAAGATAACAATAGATGGGTTTACGTTTGAAAACATAACAGTACCCAGACAGCACATCTTCGAAACAGGAGGTAGAAGAAATTGCATATTTTGAACGCAGCCACGTAGCTCCTTTAAATTTGTATTTTTGGGTTCCTTAGGGCTTGCTGACAAAGAATATGTAAAACATTACGCAAATAGTCCAGGAATTAATAAATTATAACCAAAATAAAATATTGGGGATGCCTGACAGCATAAAATCATTTCTGCTCATAAGATTTTTTTTTATAACGTGTTTGAAAAAAATTTACGTTACAGAAATAGCCTACCATGTAAACTCCAAATTGATTGGAGCGCAACAAATGAAAGCCTAACCACGATTGGTCGGACTATAAATACTATCTTTCGTTGTCAAGGGAGACGGGGAAGGGTAACATTTTTTCAAACACTTGTCGAAACGTGGCTCATTGGCCAGTCTCGCTGATATACACACTTGGGAGCGTTAGTTCGAAACCACTTGTTTAAATAAGCTTGATAAAGCATCAGTGCGTTGAAGCCAGCTTATATTTTGCTAAATAAAAGCCTGGAACATAGGCAGATGGGAATTTGTGCCAGTTTGTGCCAGAATTCATTGCTAATCAACGTATCTGTGTTTATTCCTAGGAATTGTGGGACCGTGGTCTTGATGGTAGTGAGCAGCACCTAGTCAGAGCTTTGCTGTCCTGGTTCCTTTGTCTTTGAATCAGGACACACATATGCCTTTATGATAGAAATGAATACATATTGTTATTTGAAAAGTTACGAGTGTCTCCTGTAAGATATTCTCATAGAGTGTTATATGTATGTGAGTGTCACAGTGTTGTCAAGAGTAGTGGATTAAATTAAATTGTTTATCTGTCTGTTGTTGTGACTTACACTTCACCATACTCATACCCTAGACACATAACGTAGCATCACACTATTCCAGAATAATTCTGACTGAGATATAGAGATATGTGGTAGCAAGTAAGGTTATCTATAATACACTACTCTTAATAGATATAGATACCTTCACAGCTGATCTCAGTCAGTACACTAAGTCCCCTATAAATATTTATAACATCCCACTTCACCACACTGTGGAAGGGTTTAATGACTGGAAAAATGCAAGCAATCTATTGCGTTGACATGAAGAAAGCTCCTCACATAGACAAGCTTTAATTTCACTGTTGATGCGCAAAAACAAAGGTGAACGTGTCGATTCCCATCTTGTGAAACAAATGGACATTCAAGAAAAGTATTGGTACAAACTTCTAGAGCGAATAATTGAAGTTGTGAAGTTTTTAGCAGAACGAGACCTTTCATTTCGTGGCAGTGATGAAATTGTTGGGTCCCCTTATAACGGGAATTACTTAGGGTTGTTAGAATTACTGGCCAAGTTTGACCCTTTTCTGGCAGAGCATATAAGTACTCATGCAAACAAAGGATTTGGACATACATCATATCTATCTAAAACAACGTGTGAGGAATTCATCAATCTGATTGGATCCAGCATACTGGATCACATTCTCCGTGAAGTGAAGAAATACAAGTATTATTCCATTTCTCTGGATTCTACTCCAATTATATCTAATATGGACCAGCTGACTTTGATTCTGTGCTATGTTTTGCCATCTGGACCAGTTGAAAGATTTGTGACATTTTTGGATATGGAAGGTCATAATGCTGAACAGCTTACTAAAAGTCTACTTAATTTTTTAAAGGAAAATGACATTGATATTAAAGACTGCCGTGGTCAAAGTTATGACAACGCCAGCAACATGAATGGCAAGTTTATAGGATTACAAGCACGAATTAATTGATAATGATAATTACTATGCAAATTAAAAATGTATGTGTTCAAATATGTTTTTGTTGTTTTATTATTATTTTTTTTAAAATATAGGGCCCCTTTCTTAACAATATGCTACAGGCCCTGCACTATCTTAATCCGGCCTTGCATAGGGGTGGGGGTGGGGGGCCGCAGTATGCTTGAAAATATATTTCTAAAACGTGAAACTGAAAATAACTTTGGTCGAATACAAAATCAGTAAATAGAATAGTAAAAGTACTAAAATTTATATTAATATTTTTCATTATTATTTGTAGTGATCGACGTGATTGTCCGATAAAGCGCGACTGAGGATATAAACAGTGTTAGATCCAAAACGAGGCTCGACTCGGAATCCGACTTGCGACTCCGATTTGAAGCCAGTGTTAGGGACTAGAGACTCGACTTGAGATTTGTACTAAGAGACTTAAGACTCGACTTTGTGACTCGTTAGGAAAGACTTGACGACAACTCTGGAATATTTCTACAGTACACCATTCTCACATATTACATTTTAATGAGTTGTTTTCTACAGCTGAGTGTCCCATTGACAGAGTGGTTACAGCGCTGGTCTATCGCGGCAAAGGTGATGAGTTCTAAACAAAGTGACGTCATCCTCCAGTCTACCCAGCTGTAAATGGGTACCTGACTCTGCCCTCGAGTTAGGGAAGGAAAAGGACAGCGAGGAAGGGAATCAGTCACCCCACTTTACGATTCTGGACTTCAATCTCCCACGGCAGTATCTGCGATGAGACTAACTTTACCTGTTCTTTTTCCGGACTCTTAAATTGAAACAACAAACCCTGCAGATATTTTTACAACCCGATTGGTAGCTCGGTTGTTGGTCTCACGAGTTTTCATCTAACAGCTCCTATCCATTGTACATAATCCCTAAGTGTTTTCTAGAGTGTAATATGGCACGCGAAGATTGGCGCGGAGTATAATAGATGGCGCGCTAATTTGAGTACCGCGTAAGATGCTGTGTTTAAATTTTGTTTACGCAAGACCTAAGATACACTATCGTTTTAACTACTCTCGTGTGTCACCATCTTTATGTGAGAACTCGTAAATCGAAATTTACGTTTCCGTCTTTGATGAACAGCGAAATAGCGACGCCCGCTTTATTTTTCCTTATTGGAAACGCATTTCTTCTAATTTGAAAGTGCTTTTCACAATTGTCGTAAAGTCGTGTGTAAACCCACTTCTTTGTTAATACACTATGTCGATATACAAATATGCACAGCCAATCCACGTTCAACAGACTCTGGGACAGATTAAATTACACGAAGTCACTTTCACGCAAGATGGCGGTAGACAGAATGAATTAGGAAAAATAAATAAAAGGAAAAAAAGAACTGTTGCTTCGGAACTCTGTCACGCAAAGTACCAAAACGCCGAGAACCAATCAAAAGGCCCGGCAATTAAAAAGACTAAAACGCCGAGAACCAATCAAAAGGGTTCCTTATGCAGTACCATCTACCTGCGTTGACCTACATATGGGGGCGCGTTTTATTCAAATCACACACGATACTTTCACAACGGGATAACACCTACGAGAGACACCACACCAACGTCCTTCTCAGGGCGCCACTATTCGATAAAAGATCGCATTATAGTCAAGATGGTCCGAAATAAACCACACGCCAAAAAGAGGAAGGTTTACACCCGCCCACCAGCGCTGAACAAAAGTAAAAACAGCCAGCCGAAGAGAACAGTTGACCCACCTGCAAACACTATGAAGGAGGTGGAAGAGGCAGCTCTTCAGCACAAACAGGTACAAGAGGAAGACACAGAAGACATTGGTGATACCATTATAGACGCACTACGCAGAATAAAAGACGGGGATGAGTTCCTTAGGCTCTCTCTGCAAGAAGCTATACTAGAAGTAGTTCCTGACTTGCAAGACAACTAAAGCCCGGAGAAGCAAAAAACTAGACCTAGTCAGGACGAAGTAAGAACTGACAACTACCCAAAAGCTCTGGATCAAGAAAAGGCTCCTTCCGAAGGCGAACAGGTGCTTGATTCTAGTCCTGACCGGGACCGGAGAAGGGAAGAGGGAACAAAGTCTAGCAAGAAAGGCGACACAGATGCGATAGAGAGGATCGTTAAGATCACGCAGATGTCTGGAGGTGAGGCCTCACTCAGGGCCGTACCAGATGACAAAGTCATCTGCATCCTCGAGACAATAACTGGCAGGAGAGGCATCTCTAAAGTAAGGAGGCACGAAAAGGGAGTCGTGCTTTCCCTCAACAACACAGAAACAACATCTTCGCTGATGTCAGAACTGGAGTCCGGATCGAAAGAAGCCCAGTTGCCCCACCAGATAAAAGTGGTGGTGGAAAAATACAAGAATACAAAGAAGTTTGTCGTAAGAGGGGTGGACACCAGATGGCCCGCAAGCGAGATTCACAGCAACCTACAGACCGAAAACGGAGAAGTCAAATTCACGCAGGTCGAAAGGCTAAAAACATGGGACAAAAAAGACACAAACCTGATTGTAATAACCATTGACAAGACCTAAGAGATTGATGCTAAAAACTACTTCAAAAAGGACAGAGGCATATATCCCTCCGGTCATGCAGTGCTCTAATTGCCAGCAGTTTTCACACACAAAGAAAACGTGCAGGAGAGATGCAGTTTGCCGGTATTGTGCGGGTAGCCACCCATATCGCGACTGTCCCAAGGCCATGAAGGATATCAATTACAAAGCGAATAACTCAAACCGTACCGTGTGCAAACTGCCATGGAAACCACGGGACAAGGTACCGAGGCTGCCCTGTGTTTCAGGAAACAAAGAGCATCTTGAAGGAGGCCGTGTCCAAAAACATACCTTTCAAAGAGGCAAAACACAGAGTGGCTGCGGATGTTACAGACAAACAGCGCAGGATTGACAGAAGACAGTTACATCAGCTGACAGCGGAAGTAAAAGAGATGAAACGGAAACTCCAGGGCAAGAACAAAAGCAGGCAGACTCCCGAAAAACAAATTGACAGTGAAGATGTAATAGATCTGAAGAGCATTAGAGAAATGATGGACGACATGAAAAGAATACAACAACAAATAGAAAGAGATGTGAAGAAGCTGACAGAACTGAAGGAAGAAAACTCAGAAATCCTCAAGAGAATTGAAGCAGAACGAAGAGCCGTAGAGGAAATGACATCCAACACTTACTTACTTAGTCGTTCCCCTTCTACCGTGAGGTGTAGAGGTTTGGAAGAGAGAGCGCCAGATTATCATATCGGCTGTCTTACTCCTGGCCTGGTTCCATTCTAGTCCTCGGTCCTTCAAAGATTGTCTAATGTTGTCCTCCCTGCGGACTCTGGGTCGTCCTCGGGGTCTGGATCCTTGGCTCTTTGTTTCCCATGCTTGTCGTGGTAGCCGATCTTCTCCCATTCTGCAGACATGGCCAAACCATCTTAATTGGGACTGTTCTACTTGGGTCTGCAGGGGGTAGGATTTAAAGCCTTGACGTATCGTCTGGTTGCGTACCATGTCTCTTCTTGTTACTTCAACCACCTTCCTCAGATACCTCATTTCTGAGGTTTGGATTTGGCTTGTATAGGTTGTAGTCATTGCCCATGCCTCGCATCCAACACACGGGAAACAAATACGAACAACCAAACAGACGAAGAAGCCATAGAAGAAACACTAGACAGACTACTACCTGCAATTATAGAAAAAGCGCTTTCTCAGATACAGGAGAAAAGGAAGACACACGATTCAAAAACGATGAGGGCAAAAACAAACAAAACCACACAAGCCAGATAGGGAGGCAGGATATGATAAACACCATGAACACGCCACGACACCATGAACAGACAAGCGAAGAAGAGGTAACCAGACAGTCAACTAGTGGTCCTTTTTAGGACCAGTCCTTTTCAGGACTATCAACCTGCTAGCACCGAAGAAACAACACGCACAATATACCCCAATTATAACCAATTTTCAGGTTGAACAGGGTATAACCACAATATAGTAGACAAACGAACGAACGAACGATCAAATCACACACAAACACGAAAGCCAGCTGGAACGACAGACTGTGGAAAAAAAAGTTGTCAAGACTGATTCCTGCTTACCTGCATGTCGGGCAAACTTGCTTCACTAAGTCGAGTCCAAATCTGGCTTGTATTAATCTTAGAGGGTTTATTCGTGTCATCCAACCTGAGGTCGTATGTTCGGGTAAATCCTGCTGCCTGGAACTTCGCAGGAGCATAGTGGTTGTATCGGAGCTACATCCTTAGTCCCCCTCAGTCTTGGGTGGGCTAAAGGAACGATCATCAGCGGGTGTTGTGTGCAACAAATTAAGAAGGACAGAACTGTTTTAAGAGATGAGTACACAGTAGTACCATTTCCGTCGGCAAGTGTGAGCAATTAACTGTCTATGAAGAAAAAGTGATTTAGCGTAGTGAGAGACAAGATTAACAGCACAGCTGATAAAGTTTCTATAATTGATTAACAGCACAGCTGATATAATCTTTTTCCTATAATTGGAAGACTTGTTGTAATATATATAAATATATATATATATATATATATAAATATATGTAAATCATATGTAAACTTACAAATCCATTGCATTCCATCTTCCAACCAGTGGCGTATTCCCTATTGTGCTGTGCGTGCTGCGCACACCTATGCCCGAAGGAAAATAAAAATTTAATGTATTATTCTATAAAATATTTCTCTTATATTTAAGTAGCAGCACGCCTAGCTCGCATTACCAGGATACGCCACTGCTTCCAACATCCACCCTTCAGCACAAGAGTAGATAGTGTATATACTTAATAAATAAGGAAATTGTATTTGAACGACTTGTCAAGTTTATAATTGTTAAGTGAAATCTGTTTCCTTGTTTTAATATCACAGTTAGTTACACAGCGGATGTGGCATTTTATGACTGTCTCCACTCTACTAATTTTTCGAGATCAGATCATTCACAGCCGTAACTAATTTGTGATACCAGTAGTTCTCTCATACACTGGAGTAGTATACCATGCGCAAAACAGGTAGTATTCAGGCGGCGGCGTGTGACTTTTATATAGCAAAATACTCGATCGATTTCAGGCGGTGGCGTTTCAGGCGGCGGTGTATGACTTTTTTATATAGCGATATATTTTAGCGGCGGGGCTTCCTCTGACGATCAGACGTATGACTTTTTATATAGTAATATACGATAATGGTGTTTGTTTATACAATATATATAAAAAATATAAAAAATCGATAATGACGGAAAATTTAAAAAATCGATAATGTTGGGTTACTAAGAGGGTTTTTGAAGTGCCTTTTTTGGGCTGGCGTGGGTGATGATGTAGCTGGCGGGGTGGGTTAGGGTGGATTTTTGTGTGATGTGGTAGTGTATTGGTGTGTTTGTTTAGACATATATATACACACATATATATACATTCATATATACGGAGATGTGGTGACGTTGTCAGGATGCATCTGTGGTGACGGAGGCTTAGGTTACTAAGGGGTTTTTTTAAGGGAACGGGTATTGCTTTTTGGCTGGCGGTGATGCCTCATGGGTGTGTGCTGGGGTGTAGCTGGTGGATGTATGTATGACGCAGGAGTGACGTGTTAGATAGAAGTATATAGTTAATGATCTCTTTTAAAAGAATACTTGAGTAAAGAGGAAAATATAAAAATCGATAATGTTGGATTAGGTTACTAAGAGGTTTTTTGAAGTGCCTTTTTTGTGTTGGCGTGTGTGCTGATGTATGTTGTAGGGGTAGCTGGCGGGGTGGGTTAGGGTGGATTTTTGTGTGAAGTATTGTGTTGATAGTGTATCGATGTGTTTGTTTATACATGTATACAATATATGTATAAAAAATATAAAAAATCGATAATGTTGGGTTACTAAGAGGGTTTTTGAAGTGTCTTTTTTGGGCTGGCGTGGGTGACGATGTAGCTGGTGGGTTAGGGTGGATTTTTGTGTGTGTGATGTTGGGTGTGTTTGTTTAGACATATAGACATACATATATACATTCATATATACAGAGATGTGATGATGTTGTCAGGATGCATCTGTGGTGATGGCGACTTAGGTTACTAAGGTTTTTTTTAAGGGAACGGGTATTGTTTTTTGACTGGCGGTGATGACTCATGGGTGTGTGTTGGGGTGTAGCTGGTGGTTGTATGTATGACGCAGGAGTGAACTGTTAGATAGAAGTATATAGTTAATGATCTCTTTTAAAAGAATACTTGAGTTAAAGAGGAAAATATAAAAATCGATAACGGGGACTTAGGTTACTAATGGATTTTTTAAGGAAGCGGGTATTGTTTTTGTGCGAGGGGGAGGATGACGATGTATAGTGGGGTGTGTTGGGGTATGGGTTATTGTGTGCGTGTATTTTAATTGTTGTATATACAATATATATATATATATATATATATATATATATATATATATATGGGAGTGAAGTGTTAGAGACCTAGGTCTACCATCGAAAGTGCGACACGGTATTGTTGTGTATTATTTATTTTACATATAGACATATTTTACAACAGTTATACGAACAGTTAGACGATAGACTTAGATAATAAGAAGACGATATATTTAGACTTTTAGACAATAGGAAGACGATAGTTAGACGATATATACATATAATAGGGAGATATATTTAGACAATAGGAAGACGATAGTTAGACGATATATACATATAATAGGGAGATATATTTAGACAATAGGAAGACGCTATATACAGAGACATACAAACAGTTATACAAACAGTTTATTTTATACAAACAGTTATACAAACAGTTAAAAAAAAGCATGCGCCCGCCAAGCACGCCTCCTCACCCTTCCCCTCCTCACACCCACCCCCCCCCCCCCCCCCGCCCCGCCCCCCCCACCCCCCTCCCCCCCCCCCCCTCCCCCCCCCCCCCCCCCCCTCCCCCCCCCCCCCCCTCCCTCCCCCCCCCCCCCCCCCCCCCCCCCCCCCCCCCCCTCCCGCCCCCCCACCCCTCCCTCCCCCCCCCCCCCCCCCCCCCCCCCCCCCCCCTCACCCCCCCCCACCCCCCCCGCCCCTCCCCACCCCCCCCCCCCCCCCCCCCCCCCCCCCCCCCCCCCCCCTCGCCCCCCCCCCCCGCCTCCCCCCCCCCCCCCCCCCTCCGCCCCCCTCCCCCCCCCCCCCCCCCGCCCCCCCACCCCCCGCCCCCCCCCCCCCCCCACCCCCCCCCCCCCCCCCACCCCCCCCCCCCCCCCCCCCCCCCCCCCCCCCCCCCCCCCCCGCCCACCCCCACCCCCCCCCCCCCCCCCCCCCCCCCCCCCCCCCCCCCTCCCCCCTCCCCACCCCCGGCCCCCCTCCCCCCCTACTCCCCGCACTCACCCCCCCCCCCCCATCACTCGCCCCGGCCCTGCCGGCCCCGCCCCACCCCTCCCTCCCCCGTCGCCCCCTCCCTACCCC